>JBBYHM010000016.1:8154586-8166983 GCA_038381775.1 Adansonia rubrostipa | reverse complement strand
AAAAAAAATCCATTATCAGCTATCGAGGTTTTAAAACTCGACTTTTAACCCCCAAATTAAGCCTACCATGCCAATTGAATTTTCAGTGGATTAAGTGGGCGGTGGCGTTTCTCAACTAAATCATTTCTCTCGAATCAACCATTATTATTTGACGTGATGTTAAATTTGATAATTTTAAACATCACGTAATTATAAAATATCATATGATAATGATGAAATTTAATCTTACTTCATTTATTTTGTTTTTATTAAATTTAATTTGAATTTTTGTTTAAGTAATAATTAAGTATATTTAATTTAATTTATACTTAATAAATTAAAAAAATCATAATTATTTAAATCAAATAAAATTATACATTTTAATTTTTATAATATAAAAATAAATATTTTATTTTTAATTAATAAAGTAAACAGATTCGAACCAATAGAATTTGGTTCAATTATAAATGTTATTCAATTTAATTTTAATTTAATTTTTTTAAAAATAAAAAAATTACACGATTACTATAAATTCTTTTAAATCGAATTGAACTATTTTCACTAAACCTACTCAAAAAATTAAGCTTTGAATTATTTTTTTATCAATTTAAGTTAACTCACTTGATCTGAATTGATATTTAATAATTATAAATTTTTAATTAAATTTAATTATAAAATATATAAATATAAATATTTATTTTTTTATTAATTATAAATAATACACATAAATAATATGAATCAGCAAATTGAACCGAAAACAAACGTTAATAAAAAATTAAAATTTTTTTTTTTAATCACTGCTCTTTTCGACCCGTATGCACCTTTGTCACAGTAGAAACGATCATGCAGCATAATTTGGTCTAAGCATTCACACAAAAGGAAATTGAACACCTGCAACAAACAAGTGCGTCAACTTTAATGCATACCATCATCCATCATAATTCATGATGAATGTATGTAGTTGATGCATATATGCATATGCCACCGTCACCATCATTCCCATGGAAATTAAACGAAAAAATATATATATATATATATATATATATGAAAGGAAGGGTAAGGGAATGAAAGGGAATAAAAAAAAAAAAATATTCAATCTGATTGAATACAAATT
The DNA here is from genome assembly GCA_038381775.1 of Adansonia rubrostipa. Taxonomy (NCBI): domain Eukaryota; kingdom Viridiplantae; phylum Streptophyta; class Magnoliopsida; order Malvales; family Malvaceae; genus Adansonia; species Adansonia rubrostipa. The sequence continues at coordinate 8,165,890 of JBBYHM010000016.1, read as the reverse complement.
TGACGTCCGCAAGGACAACGCAAAGACTCTGTTTCTCTCTCTAAAAATTTTTCTCTTTCTCTCTCTAGATTCAGCGAAGAAGAACAGGTCACGTTCTGAGAAAGGGAAAAAGAAAAAAAAAGGGAAAAGATAGAAGCTAAGAAAGGAAGAAGAATTGATTCAAGAGAGGGGCCAATAAAAGAGTTTTTTTTTTTTCTTCTTTTTCTGGTGAAGTGAGTAAACATATTTCATTGCTTCAGTTTATTGAAGCAAAAAGGTAAAAGAATTGAAGAGATTCAAGAGAAAGGAAGTTTAAGAGACATTTGGGTTTTTTTTTTTTTTTGTGGGTTATGTTTTGATTGAAATCAAAGCTTTGGAGATGTGGGGAACTTTCTCTCTCGCTCTTTTTTTTCTTCTTTGATTCTCTTTTGACAGTAACAGTGGGAAATTTTTTTTTAAACTCTGGTAAGTCTTCTTAAAGTCTTTGTAGCTTTGACAGCTTTGCTTTTTTTTTTTTGTTTACTTTAATATCCATTTGTTGTTTTACTCATTCAAAGCTTTGGATGGTTGATTTGTGCTGTTAAGGGCTCGATAGAGATGTGTTTAGTTGGTTTTTTAAGTCTATATTTGGTTAAGCATCAGTGTTTTCCATAAAGATGCAATTTTTGGGGTTTTTGGAGGTTAAAAGATTTGAGCTTGGGAAGCTGATTTTGATGGGTTTTCTTTAATTTTAAATAAAATTCTGTTGGATTTCATGAACTTTGCAAGTTTTTGAGATTTGGGTTTTTCTTTAAGATTTGATTTATAGTTATTAGGATTTTAGAGTTAGGTTCTTTGCTGAAAGTTTTAGTTGTTTTTGTACTAATATGTTGTTAAAATTATTTTTTGGAAGGGTTTAAGATGCAGTGGATCTGAAAATTCTAGTGTTTTTCTCTTTTACAGGATTCATGCAAAAGCTATTCCAATGTCGCTTGTCTTGTGGAGATAATGTAATTTTATATTGTTCAGAACCAGAGCTCCTTCTCGGGCTTCGGTTTTCTTTGGTCATGGCCTTTCATATTGTAGAACAGAAAGCTATATGCTGAGGGACAGAGCTGGCCCTTCTTATTTGTGCACAGTGAGGAGTGCGAAGCCGAAAGCAGCCAAGTTGGGGATAAACTGCTGATTTCTTTGAGCTATACAGCTGTATTTTCACGTTTTGTTTTCGTAACTGTCATTATTTAGTTGAATTCATGTTGTTTTAGATAGCTGTTGCAGTCTTGTGAGTGAGTTTTAGATAGTATTCTTGAAACATGGTACCATTGGGGCCTTCTACTCCCATAGGTGGCGCGCAGTCTGTTCCGCCTTCTCTTTTGCGGACAAATTCAGGGATGCTAGGAGGGCAAGGGGGTGGTCTTCCTAGTCAAACTGGATTCCCTTCTTTAGTGTCACCTCGCACTCAGTTTAATAATATGAATATGCTTGGGAATGTGCCTAATGTGTCTTCCCTTCTTAATCAGTCATTTGGAAATGGGGGTTCAAACCCCCAGCTTTCTGGTCCTGGTAGTAGCCAGCGTGGAGGAATTGACTCGGGGGCGGAATCTGATCCGCTTTCTAATGTAGGTAATGGGATGGGGTTTAATCCCCCTTCATCATCGTTTCTGCCATCAAACATGGCAAACCCCGGGTCGTCTGGTCAAGTTCAAGGTCAGCAATTTTCAAACCTTTCTGGTAACAATATTTTACCAGATCAACAGCAGTCCCAACAACTTGAGTCACAACATTTCCAACATGGTCAACAAGCAATGCTACAGGTCTCTGCCCCTCACAACACCCAGCAAGGGCAGCTTCAGCAGCAACAGTTTCAATCTATCAGAGGAGGGTTGGCTGGTGTTGGGGCTGTCAAATTGGAGCCGCAACTGTCTAATGATCAGCATGGCCAGCAGCAACAGCAACAGCAGTTGCAATCGCTGAGAAATCTCGCTCCTGTGAAATTGGAACCACAACAAATCCCCCCTTCGAGAACATTGGCACAGGTAAAAATGGAACCCCAACATTCAGATCAGTCATTGTTTTTGCATCAGCAACAACAACAACAACAACAGCAGCAGCAGCAATTAATCCAAATGTCACGGCAGCCCCCACAACCACAGGCTGCTGCCACCCAAATTAATCTTTTGCAACAACAAAGACTCTTGCAGCTTCAACAGCAACACCACCAACTTTTCAAAGCAATGCCTCAACAAAGGTCTCAATTACCGCATCAGTTTCAACAGCAGAATTTGCCTTTGAGATCGCCTGTGAAATCAGTGTATGAGCCTGGGATGTGTGCCCGGCGTCTGACACATTACATGTTTCAGCAACAACATAGACCTAGCGTAAGATCTCCATGGTCTGAAGATCTATTCCCACATTTATTCAGTGGCTTGCGGATGTAATTCCTGATTTTCGTGCAGGACAACAATATTGAATTTTGGAGAAAATTTGTTGCTGAGTACTTTGCACCAAATGCCAGAAAGAAGTGGTGTGTTTCTATGTATGGAAGTGGCCGCCAAACAACTGGTGTTTTCCCTCAGGTCTTCTTCTGAATAAAACTTGCTGCGACTTCTGTTTTTGAACCTTATTCAATTGGCATCTTATGTGATTGAATGAGGCCAATTATCTTTCCAACTTTATACCTTTGTTTGTTTGCTCGCCTGAGAGTAAATACTTGTAGATGAAATTTGTCTGCAGAGGTTTTATGCCCTGCAGATGTCATCGGTATCTTTTATGTTTATGTTTTTCTGTTTCTAATAGTTAACTATAAATGCAAAGGATAATTAAACTGCTGTATAAATGTTACAGGATGTATGGCACTGTGAAATATGCAATCGCAAGCCAGGACGTGGTTTTGGTATGCCCTTTTCTCTTTTTTTTTTTCCCTCTCTTTTTGTTGTTATTCTTCTTCCTTTTGGGTTACAGGCAATCAACTAATTTTCTATCTTATATTAGCGTGATTAATATGTGTTAATTCTTTTTATGGGTGTTGACAAACTAAATTGTAGTCTTATTCTCGTTTAAATTGATATGTTGGTTTTTGTGGCCAATTAATCCATCTCTCCTATATATCTGATATCTTTCTATTGTGCTTACAGAGGCCACTTTCGAGGTTCTCCCTCGGCTTTTCAAAATTAAATATGAAAGTGGTACTTTGGAAGAACTTCTTTATGTTGATATGCCCCGTGAGTATCAGAATTCGTCGGGTCACATTGTCCTGGACTATGCAAAAGCAATACAAGAAAGTGTTTTTGATCAGCTTCGTGTTGTTCGTGATGGTCAGCTTCGGATAGTTTTCTCACCAGATCTGAAGGTTAAAAATTGAAGTAATGGCTTTTTATTGACTTTGGACTTTTGGGTTCTCAACTAAGTTTCTGCCTCTTTCGTTCTTTTCATCAGATATGTTCTTGGGAGTTTTGTGCTCGGCGTCATGAGGAACTCATCCCTAGAAAATTATTGATACCTCAGGTTGTGATCAAATAATTTTTCTATGGCATGAAAATGTCCTATATATGCTTTTGACTTGTGTGCATGGTATGCCTGAACTTCATGAAACCTACGGAGTCTAGTTGATCGAGTTTATATGCAATCTTGTGTACCTTCTGTTTCATCTTTTGCTTCTTTTATATTGAGTGGTACGAGGTGGAACTCTTTATAACAGTAAATTAACCGCTATAGCATTTTCATCCTCTCAAATATAACACAAGAATATGTCTCTGTGGTGGGTAAAAACTGTCTTCATGTCATCACTTTCACTGGCATATGCTTACATTTGCTCTAGGAACTATACTTTCCATTTTAGGATATGATGAAGAAAAGGAGGTTGATCTACTTGTAATATTTCTTTTAATGCTGCTTTTATAAGATTATCAGGTCAAGAAGTTGGGATGTTTTTCTATTTTATTATTGGCTGCTTGAAATTTTCCTTCTGCACAATTCTTGTAACCTATAAAATATCATATGAATGATGATACTGAATGTTCATCTTTTTCTTTTTATTTCCTTAAATTAGGAGTAAATCCTTTTCACATTTCTAACATCTTCACCGCTTGTTATTTTGTGTTCTTTGGATTGTAAGAATAGGATTGCTGCTTGTCTGGTATTTAGTTGTATATGACGGTTGTAATTTGGGTTTTACAGGTTAGTCAGCTTGGGGCCGCGGCTCAAAAGTATCAGGCAGCAACTCAAAATGCATCAACAAATTTATCTGCTCCAGAATTACAGAATAACTGTAACATGTATGTCCTCTATTATTGTGTCTTTTTCTGATTGAATGACTGGACCTATCTTTCATTTTTATTTGGTGGTTTGGTTGATAATTCCTCTCCCTTCTTCCTCTTCTAGAATGTTCATGCCATGTGTTCTTATCATATGTTGATTTGACTCTTAATTTTTCTTAAAGTTCCCGTGTCCAATGCATATCCAGATATGGGTATGAGGATTTGATTCTCCAAGGGCCCTCCAAATACATTGAAATTTTGAAAAAAAATAAAATAAAATTAAACATACCCATGTCAGACACATACCTGTGTGAGTAGAGTCTGAGTAACAGCTTTTCTCTTGCTCATGACCTAGTAATGTATGCTATGTTACACACAACTTGTGCATTGACGGTGCCAATTATTTTAGTTTGGAAACTTTCTTTTGGGTAAAGCATATTTTTTTTTAATTTTCATTTGTTATGTTTAATGCTCGTCATCTCTGTTAGTCAAAAACAGACAACCGGTTTGCAGTTTTGAAAATATATACAGATTAAAAACTGTTTTGTTTCTTCCTGAGTAACAACGTATGAGGTTGGTTGCCAATTACTTGAGGACATACATTTAGTGTTCTTAATTAGATTATCAGCTTTGAAGGGGGCCTAGAGGACTATTACTCTGACTTTTCATTTTTTCTGAAGTACCTGTGCTCGACACTTTGTCTGACATATATTAGGATAAGGTTATAGGGGTATAATTCTCCAAATATATGGAAAAGCTTAGAAAAATTGAGTAAACTCGTGTCGGACACATACCCATATCCGACACTTACCCTCAAGTTTGAGTAATATAGGTAGAGGAATATTATGTTGTGCCTGTGTTTTCTCCTTCTGTCTTTTTTTGTTGGTAGTTGAGAATATTATAGTTGTGACTAGATATTGTTCCTTGCATACGTTTCTTTCATGGTATGCGAGGGATGCATGCTACTGGTGCAAACACTTACATAGGATGCAAGAACATTGCCCTCAAGGCATAGCATGATGGGGATTAGAGAATTACTTTACATAAAAAAATGTTGGATATGTGGTGAGCAAGAATATACGGTTATAGGATTTAATTTAATGAGAGATGATAGTTATCCTTATAGATGATGGTTGAATCAGGGTGGAAAGGATTGAGCTCTTAAGGGATGAAATTAAAGCAAAGGATAAGACCTGTCTGCAAGCTTTCAGCTATGGAAAAATTTTCTTGAATAATGACTAGGGTTAGGGTTGGAAATTTTTGTTTTTGTTTTGAATTGGTTGTGTCTGCCTGTAAGGATTTTCTTGGGTCCCAACGGGAAGGATGGTTGTAAACCTGAAATCCACTAGCAAGAAGACTGTGAAAAAGAAGATAAAAGATCTAGGGGTCACATGTATACTTCCAGAGGTTTCACTCGAAACTGTTTAAAAGGCTTTATATTCAGCGTAACAGTGCTAGTTTATGTTGCTTCAACTCTTTATTTTTCTTGAAGCATCTGTTTCTGACACATTTCTGACATGATTGTGGGGATATGACATTCCAAGGACCCTCTAAATACACGGAAAAACTTAGAAAAAATTGATCATGCTTGTGCCAGACATGTACCTGTACTTGACACTCACACCTAATTCCGAGTAATATAGGTTAGTTCTGCTTCATAGAATCCAAAATAAAGGATACAAGATGGTGAAAATCTTGCACCCTTGGCCATTTATTAATTGAAAGAATTTGTATACAAACTTTTTAGAGTTCCAATAATCTAATTCCTGTCACCTGGGATCAAGAATAAGACAGTACCAAACTAGACTTATACAATTTCTGAGCCGAAATTGAAATTAAATAACATGAGAACCTAAAATGTGGCTCTCAAATTCAAAGTCTGCCACTTGTAGTTAATCTGAAATTTACCAGAATAATGATGCTTGCAATCAAGAAAACATAATATAGAATGAAGCAACTACTTTATGTGTTAAAGATTGTTGAAATATGAATTAATAATATTAATTTTAGCTTGAATAAGGCCATAAATCAGTTCAACATAGAATAAAGACCATAAATGCAAAGTTTCTTTTGAGTTTCTTGGCTTTACTTGACATCATTATTGTCTATTTCGTATTTCTGAGGTTTGTACTTTTGTCTCTTTACGGTTATGTTGGATACTCCATTCTGATAGATTCTGGTTAGGAGTCTTGGGCAGTGGTCACACAGACACACACACACACTTGGGAAATGATCATATCAAATCAGCTGGTAGTATATTCATCAACTTTTTATTTTTTAAGATTTAATAATAATATCCATATGTGTGACCTCTATTGCTTGCATGGGTTTCTAATTAGCTATGAATGAACTTTAGGTTTGTAGCCTCGGCTCGGCAATTGGCAAAAGCCTTGGAAGTGCCATTGGTTAATGACTTGGGCTATACAAAGAGATACGTACGGTGTCTTCAGGTAATTTCCTGCATCTGCTTCCAATAAATTTGGGTATTGGGGAGATGTATTCTTATGTTTTGGATTTTTGTTTGGTAAGGGATCATCCTCTCTTTTTGTTAATATCTGTTATATTTTGCATTTCTTGCTCTTCTCATTCCTAATTTAAACTTTGGATTGGGACTATTTTTTTTCCTGCTACATTTGGTTGATGAGTAAATTTGAGCAACTATGCAATGGGTTCTTTCTACCTGTGGCTGCTGGATAAAAGGCTGAAAAAATGTTCCCTATAGAGATTTTCTTGATAACTGTGCCAGCAAATGTTTCTAGTTCTTTCGAGGAAAACAGAATCACGGAACACCCAACATCAACTAAACTTTGATAGTTATATTTTTTTTCCTTTGAACTTTGAAATTGCACTTAGTTGTTTTTCTTGACACTCTGCAGTTCGAAGACCATGCTTTCATTTTTTTCCCCCAAAATTCCCTTTTGTTCCTAGGCAGATTGATATCCTTAAACCCGTTCATGTTACTTGGCGGTATTTTTCCACTACAATTTACTAATTTCTACTATCTTCTTAAGTTCTTGCGGATCCATGTTGAATGTATTTGCATCATAAAATTTATGATGACTAAGTGAAAAAGACTATATTATTGAAAATTGGAATGTACCTTAACGAGTAAAATGTTTGTTCTCATGGTGTGACAATGGGAAAAACTAAAATGTGAAGATGAGTTTTACGGTTGTATCTTCTTTTTGAAGAATTTTGCTTCTGAAATGTATATGGCTTCCTAATGCACTGTTTCTTTCTCTCTCTCTCTCTCTCTCTCTCTCTCTCTCTGGTTTTTTAACAGATATCTGAAGTGGTTAATAGTATGAAAGACTTGATTGATTACAGTAGAGAAACAAAGACTGGACCCATGGGTAAGTTTTGACAATATTTTCCTTGCTAAATTTATTGCATTTTCTTATTGGCTTATACTTTTAAACTCTTGAAAGTACTGATCCTGGTATCCCGTAATAGCTCTTCAGAGTTTCTAGCACCCTCCATTTTTGTATCGGTTTACCTTTAACCTCATTTCCAATGGGATTTCTGTGAGCTGGTTGTAGATCTGATAGTCCTTTGATAGCTTTTGATCATGTGATATTATTATCCTTTTTTATTGGACGGTGAAGGTTTCTTTCTTTCTGGCTATTGACAGGCCGATGTGTTCATTTAGCTATGCCATTGAAAATAGTATTGCAAGACATAACTATTGATTTGTTCGTATTTTACCTTGTGCATTTTGCTAATAGTGTCAGAAATAAGAACAATACAAGTGTAGCTTCAGATTCGTTTGTTCTTTTTTTGGCTTGACGATATCTGAGCAGGACAGTTTATCTCATTTATTTTGTTTTTAGAGAGTTTGGCCAAGTTCGCTCGAAGAACAAGTACTTCATCTGGTTTTCATGCTCAAGCTCAACAGCCTGAGGAACAGCTACAACAGCATCAGCAGCAACAGCAGCCGACACTGCAACAGCAAATGATGGCCCAGAGCTCTAATAGTGATCAAAGTTCTGCCCAGGCTTCCGGGATGCAGCTTGCCAATAGCAACGGTGTGGCTACTGTAAATAACTCTCCTAACGTAGCATCTGCATCAACATCGGCTGGCACCATTGTTGGGCTTCTACACCAGAATTCCATGAACTCCAGGCCGCAGAATTCTATGAATAATGCAAGCAGTCCCTATGTTGGAAATTCTGTTCAGATTCCTTCCCCGGGTTCCTCAAGTACAATACCACAATCGCAAGCAAATCCTTCTCTGTTTCAGTCACCAGCACCCTCCTCATCTAATAATCCTCCTCAAGCTCCTCATGGCGCCCTAGCAGCTTCTACTCACATGAGTTCTGCAAATTCGCCAGCAGTGAATATCCCCATGCAGCAGCCAGCTCTTTCCGGTGAGGCTGACCCCATCGAATCGCAAAGCTCTGTTCAGAAAATCCTTCATGAAATAATGTCTAGCCAACTTAATGGGACAGCCAGTATGGTCAGTGTTGGCACTCTAAGCAACGATGTGAAGACTGTAAATGGAATGTTGCCAACAAGTAACAATACAGTTCTCAATGGTGGTAACAGTTTGTTGGGTAATGGAACTGTCAACAATAATTCAGTCATTGGTGGTGGTGGATTTGGTTCGATGGGCGGTGCGCTTGGCCAGTCTGCCATAGTCAATGGAATCAGAGCAGCCGCTATGGGCAATAATCCTGTCATGAATGGAAGGGTAGCCATGGCACCAATGGCTCGTGATCAAGTAATAAATCACCTGCAACAGGATATGGGGAATCAGCTACTTAATGGGCTTGGAGCAGTTAATGGTTTTAATAATCTTCAGTTGGATTGGAAACCTTCACCATGAAAGGATTGTACTAAAAGCTGATGGTTCTCGGATTATAACTGCTGTTTCTGTAGCATGAGAATCGGCAGAGGATTGCCCGTGGCCCCTGGCAAGGTATCTTTAACGGGTGTGGCACTATATGATATGGATACAAGGGCTTCCCTACCCTCCCACTTTGTACTAATTTCAGAGAAGTGAAAAACCATATAGCATAGTGTTTTTATTATTAATGAATATGTTGAAAGCATCTTTAAGTTGCTCCAATTTACTAATTTGTTTACCTTGGATTATTTTACGGTTAATGCACACGCTTACCGGGTGGCACCCATGCGGAACTATTTCAGTCGGATGGGGATAAATTTGTTACATTCAAACCGAGTGCCGGTTCCCTGAATATCTTGTTAGGATGGATATGAATTCCTACAAAATTGAGTTTGCCGTATTCCTTGTCCTCGTAGGGTTGAAGGGACCGAGTTCAGTGGCAAGAAGCTCTTAACTTCCATATGAATTTGAGGTTAAAGTTTGACTTGAGTTTCATTTTTGAAACTTTAGGTTTATTGAAAAAAGCTGAGTTGCTTGGCTTATTTGATTTGGTTTGTTTCATTTAGTAAAAATTGAGTTTAATATTTATGCTTGATTTTGAATTTAATTATTTATGACTGAGCTTGAGCTTAATTTGAAAATTTTTGGTATTGATTAAAAATAAAAATTTTCGATTATGCTTGTGAGTTGAGTTAATTTTAGTATATTTGAATTTGCTCATTCGTTTAAGTTGTTCGAGCTTGACTCATTAATGATAGAGTCAAATTGGTGTTTTTTTTAGTCGAACTCAAGGAACTCGGGTATAGACACTCGTTTACAGTCCCATTTCCTCATATTGCTTTAACTCAAGTAACTCGGGAGTATAGATACTTGTTTGCACTCCCATTTTCTCGTATTGCTTTAAAAAATGTATAAAATAGGTTGCAACCTAAAAATAAGAGAAAAAATTATAAATGTTAGGATTAATTCAATTTTACATTTAAAAATAATTATATGAATTAATTGAAATAAATTTTAAAATTTTTTTGCACTTCTTATACATTAGGTGGTGTCTTGGAACTTTTTAAGTAAGTGATTTCTTGACTAAGGGAGAGGGACCAAAGGTGTATCCTATTATGATTTAAAGTAAGAGTTCGTAAGAGTGCGATATGAATGATAAGATATATATATATATATTTATGAAAAATAATTAAGATTTGAGATATGTAAATGTACTTTTAAAAAGATTAACTTTAGATTTTTGAATAAAATTAATCTTAAATTTTAAAACGGATGAAAATATTTAAACAAAGCTTAAAAAAAAAAAAAGTCGGAGCTTTTAATAGTGGAAAAGTTTGGTATGTCGGAGACAAGCGAACCCACCTTTTATACAGTAAAGATAAAAATGCTAACGAAGGTAAATTAGGGGTGTATTGACTACTAAAACGCACAGCAGTTTATTTATCATTATTGACTTCAGAAACGGACAGGCCTGACCGCCACCCTGCTTATTAAACGTGGGCCATGCTGTAGGAGATTACAAACCAAGTCAACAAATAATGACGAGTCATATTTCCCCACTCGGCCACTTACTTACCCAAGTGGCTGGCTTGCCTTCCTCTATTGACCCCAACCCTTCATGAATGGTGTGCTCGCCGTCCTCCATTGATTTTTTTGTTTTTCTCATCAACAAACAGCACGCTCGGACTCGGCACATGCCAACTTGCCTTAAAGCTTGTCTCTCTTGCCAGCACAAGACTGGCTTTCTACTCTTAAAGAACAGGTGGGCCACAATATGGACTATATAAAACAATCCATTCTATTGGTGGTCCCGAATGTTTCAAGCAATGCTTAGTGTAGTTAGCGACGAACTTAGGTTTATCCCTGGCCAAATAATAAGCCATTGCCCATTTCACCGTATGTTTCTTCACTGTTCTATATCTTCAAAGTCAGGGATAATTGCTCGAGTTGCCGATACAACTCAAAACAATGAACACCCATACAGACAAACCGCCATCAGTTGAAAACCGTTGATAAAACCTAAAAAAACCATCGTTATAAATTCAAAAAAAGCTTGTACCGGCATCAATTAAAAAAATTCCAACAAAATTTTAAGCATCACTAAAACTCTTTTCGGGGATCAACACTGGCAATTGTAGCCGTAGCCCCATCAACAATAATTGCTCACCCAGCAAGTATATTTAAGGGGATATCTAAGGTTGCATGGAAAGTTGGAAACTCAAATCATTGCGGTGAGCTTAGAAC
>JBBYHM010000016.1:8110187-8122050 GCA_038381775.1 Adansonia rubrostipa | reverse complement strand
ATTTATTTTATTTTATTGTCCAATCAAATATAGACTTAATTGTACAATTATACAGCATGAGTAAGACCCAAAAAAAAAAACTATTAAATATAATATAAAATATTATATAAATAAATAAATAAATATTTTAAAATTTATATAATATAAATTATTAATTTATTAAAATTTATATAAATATAAAAAATATATAAATATAATTATTACTTAATAATATATATAAATTATATATATCTATAAATTATTAAATCTAATCAAATATTAATAATTAAAGTTGAGTTAATTTCATGTTTGAATTTAAGTCAAGCTCATATTTAAGTTTAAGACAAGTTAAGATTGATAAGCTTGAACAACTTTTTAAAACAATTTTTTTCCCTTTTTTTTTTTTTTTAGGATTTTCATAGTTCACTCTTTTAAGTAGTACAAAATAATGTTTGAGCCAACCAAACGCAATCCTGCCTATAAGGAATACCATATTCCTTCTTGGACCTAAACCCTAAAACCAAACAAGTCCATTAACGTCTAGAATAATAGGGGCGAGCTTAATCCGTCAAACCTAATTAATCTAACAAATCAATCAAATTTAATTAATTTGAGTTGATTTATTTAATTTATAAATTAATAGATTATAAAAATAATTTATTTTATTAATTTAATGAATTATTAATTTATAAAATTGATAATTAAATAGATGAAAATTAATTTAATTTAATTTAATTTATATGTAATATATATCAATTTATTTATAGAATTTACAATTATATAAATATAGGCAATACTTTTATATAATATATAATAATTCTTATATAATAATATAAACAATTTATTTTTTAAATAATTAAAATAAATTAAACTAACTGAATTAATTAAGTCTATTTATTTTTTTAGTTAATTAATTTAATTTGATTTGTTTGATAGGTTATTCACATAAAGTCTAATTATTTTGATTATTGAACATATGAGATCGAACCGCCCAAATGCTGCTCTCAAAGCCTAGACCTTGAAGGATCAATCAAGTTCACACGTGACTATTACTATTGCCAATCAACAGCTTAAAAGGCAGGAGTAATCAACCCGTGTACACCACGCTGCATCGAATCCAATCCCTAACCGCTGGAGCAAGTAATCGGTCGGTTAAAGAAAATTTTTGAAAAACGGCTTATTTTAGACATTGTTATAGAGACCGACAGAATATGGAAGAAGACTTTAGACCCTTCTTTCTTACACTTTTCCTTCTGCATTCCCTTGATTTTCTCTCGAAACAAACAATCTAATTCTCAATTTCCCAGATCCAAAATTGCAATATTACTAGTGTAGTTGAAGAGATTTGAAGAGATGGAGTCATCGTCGACGAGTCCACCTGAGTTTGACTACTTGTTTAAGTTGCTATTGATAGGGGATTCGGGTGTGGGCAAGAGTACTTTGCTCTTGAGTTTCACTTCCGATACTTTTGAGGAACTCAATCCTACCATTGGTAATCTTTACCCATTTTCATTTTTTGGTTAATTTGTTTTCTAAATTGAAAAACGAGTGATTATGATTTTGGGTTTTCTTTTTTTTTAGGTGTGGATTTTAAGGTGAAGCACGTAACTCTTGGAGGGAAAAAGCTGAAGCTCGCCATTTGGGACACAGGTAAAACGTTGTCGGTTCCTCTTTTATTTTTTTTTTTAATTTTAAATGTGGGATCTTATTCTTTGATAATTAAGATAGAAGATAGTATTAGATATTGAGTGGAAAAATTCAATGGTTATTGCTTTCATTTTGAGTTCTTAGAGCACATTTGAATGTATAAGATTGTGATATCGGTGTAAGTTGCAAACATTATATATATATATATATATATATATGGTTTGGACATGGTACTACAATTTTAATTTGAAATAGTGGACTGTCTGGGTGTAGGTTTGCAACCCGTTTACATAATCCTTATCAACTGTAGACTAATTATGCATTATTTGAAAAGAGCTCTTAATCCTTCTTGGATACCCCTTATACGATATTTGTAGAATTTGATGTTGTGTATACATTCTGTTTGTTTTGTGTAAATGAGTTGACCAGTTGAATAGAATAAATTATTTTATCATATTCATATCTTCATTTATGCAGCTGGACAGGAAAGATTTAGAACGCTAACTGGTTCATATTACAGAGGAGCACAAGGGATAATTATGGGTATGGATTTCATTCATCTCTTGCTAGCGGCTACTATTATTTTCATCTATGGCACATCAATTGTTGTAATTTGTACCTGTGTTGTTAAAAACAATAAACATGTTGATCCATCTGATCTTGAGGTAAGAAACTAAGAATTCGCATCACCCATGAAGGTTTTTTTTCTTTACTTATTTGCTTCCATTATTTCTTTTTTCATTTTTTATCAGTAATCATGCTTTCAAATTTTGTGTGCTGTTCTGTTAGTTAAATCTCATAATTATTAGATATTCTGGGGTCATACTTCCCGTGCCTTACTTTGCATTTCGTTTTAGGGCGGTTTGTTATGTCAGACTACATAGGATTGAAAAACATGTTTGATGTTGTTGATGAAGAGATGGGTAGATAAAAGATGCTGCTTTAAAAAAGCCTTAGAATTTGCTCTAGATTGATTTGCTATCCACTTTATTATTTTGTGCTTCTTCTAATTTTAGTTTTGCAAAAGTCAGATTTTCTCTTATAAATTTTTAACCTTTGAGGGATAATAGAATTGGAAAAAAAAAAAAAAACTGAATAAATTGTGTTAAGAGGTGCAGCGTTTTTTTCCCTTCATAGCATTTTGAATAATCGATAATTTGTGCTAACAGATAGAAATTAGTGACTTATATCTAAACATAAGTTCTCTTCCTCCCAAGTATAATAATGGTATGAATTTCAATCAATATTATACTCTAAGATAATCAGATCTCTGACCGTAGATTGATTTAGCTACCAGAAGAAGATTTACTTAAGGTACTCCCTTCAACTAAGGTAGGGAGTTGTTGTTTGAATGTGTTTAAATACTCAGCTGGTTTAATTTATCACTTTTGGTTCTCTTCTTAGAGGTTTCTCATATGATGCTAGTTAATACATTTGTACCGTTCAGTGTACGATGTAACACGGCGAGACACGTTTACAAATCTATCTGACATATGGGCTAAAGAAATTGATCTGTATTCAACAAATCAGGACTGCATCAAGATGCTTGTTGGCAATAAAGTCGATAAGGTATAGCTTGAAAAGTGGTTAATGTCCTTCAATTTCACCAAGGTTTTTTGTTTTATACGTTTCAGTATTGCACTGGTTCTTGACAGTTGTCTTCAATGTTTTTGCCATTTGATCACTTGTTAAAAAAAAAGTTTTTGCCATTTGATTGTTAAATTCCACCTACACCTTCATCTATACAGGAAAGCGAAAGAGTTGTCAGCAAGAAAGAAGGTGCTGACTTTGCTCGGGAATATGGGTGCCTTTTCATCGAGTGCAGTGCAAAAACACGAGTCAATGTGGAGCAATGCTTTGAGGAGCTCGTCTTGAAGGTAATTGAAATTCTAGGTCTTACTCCTTGTTTTGATTGTTTTAAAGGGCTTAGGGTAAATTACTATGCTCTGTGACTAATATAAATTTAAGGCAAGCACCTTGGGGGTTCCCCCCCCCCCCTTTTCCCCTTCTTTTCATATGAAAGAGAAAGATGTTGTGTTCTAACACTTAAATATAATTTTTTTTTAAAATCATTCTTCTACAGTTCTCTATTTAGGTTTTCAAGAATTTCTCGTTGGGACTTCTGTTGCTACTCACAAGCTATATTGCTCCAACTCTTCATTTTTTTTTGAAGTACCAAGTCCAATGCATATTCGAACATGAGTACGAGTATATGACCCTCCAAGGACATTCCAAGTACACGGAGAAACTTTGAAAAAACTGAATATACCTATATTGGAGACATATCCGTATCCGACACTAATACTCGATTCCAAGTAACATAGCTAAAAAGCACTACCTTATAAAATATTAAACATGCTGATCTTAGTTAGCGACATACCGTATTAGATTGCTGGCATTCTCTACCTAACCTTTGCCACACATATATCTGCCAATATCACTAGAGTCCCTATATCTTAATATGAATGGAGAGAATACTTATGATTGAAAGTGCAGCGACAAGCTTGGTTAGTTATTTGTTCAATCAATTGGTTGTCGCAAGTTGTCTGACAGTATTTACGATCATAAATGTCCAACAAAATACTATTGCCACCTTGATATTCACCATCCAAAGGCGCACGTCCATTCATCTGAGTGAATATATTTGCTTGCTTCTGCTCTGATTGGCCTCTAACTGGAGCTTCTTCTTCCAAATATTTAGTTGGTGGCCAAATAACTTTAATGTTGACTGGCATTTACAAGCATGCCTATGAACTATTTTTACTCGGACTTGGGTATAAGTGTCAAACATGAACTTATTCAATTTTTTTTCCAAGACTTCTGGGTATTGGGGGGGGTCCTTGGAGAATAATATCCCAAAACTCATTTTTGGACGTGCATCAAACATAGGTACGTAAAGAAAAATGAAGAGTCGAGAGCTACATAGCGTATGAATTCTTGCTTAGCTAGTTTAACATGGTGTGATTATGTTTTGATTCGCAGATATTGGAAACACCAAGTCTCCTAGCTGAGGGATCATCTGGAGTGAAAAAGAACATCTTCAAACAGAATCCTCCTCAAAATGCTGATGCAACCAGCAGTTGTTGTTCATGGTAGTGATTTTATTCATTAAAATTTCGGGTTCTCTACTTCGTTTTTTTCTTTTACAGCTTTTTACACCTGTCTATTTTAAGCTTTGTTCATGTTGTGTCATCTGTGTTTGACCACGATGTACGTACATTAATCCTGAATTTCTAGTATAGAATAAGAACATGTTCCTGCTATCCTTTTGTCACATTTTAAATAACCTAAAGAATTCCTTCATGTTCATGTTGCTAAGTTTTACTCGAAACCCTTTTAACCTATTCAAATATACAGCCGCTATGGTACCAAAATTTATGTTACTCGGACTTGGGCTTGAGTGTCGAAAAGAAGTATGAGTGTGATACCAGTATGCTCAATTTTTTCATTTATTTGGAGGTTTCTTAAAAGGTTATATTTTGTACCCATGTCTAAATATGTGTTGCACGCAGATGTTAGACACAAATACTTTAAGAAAAAATAAAAAGTCAGAGCAATATAGTAATGTCATGTAAAAAAATCTTTTTTTTTCATGTTCTCACCTTTAAGAGGCATTAACTAAGTTTGAAATTCGAATTTTAGTATTTGAAACCTGTTTTTTATTTTTAGATTGTAGCCTTTTTTATTAACAAATAAAAATATCTCTTTGTTGAAGCGAGTGATATCTTGAAAGTGCGGATTGAATTAGATTTGTCCATAAATTGAGCGGAGTAGGGGTACAAAAATTTTATTTTATTTTTTTTTAAACCCATTTTATTGATCATTATGTTATAAAAATATTATTATTTTATGAATATATATTATTAAATAACAATGAATTCACAAAAATTTTGTTCGCCCATGTGCCGGTCGAGCCGGGACACGCTCAGCTTTGGACAAGCTCAGCTTTGGACAAGTGTAATTGAGAAAGCCTTATTGATTCTAAGCATGTATAAAAATTGGAGAGCTTGAATGAGATGCCTGGGAGAGCACGTCATTCAACAAGTAGAACCTATGATCCGAAAGAATTATATTCCCGAGGGGTCAGGACGTAGGCCGACTTCTTCAAATAAAATTCTCGAAATTTTTTTTCTAAAGGTTTATTAATAAAAACTAAAAAACGAAAATTCAAATCAATAGATTGAAAGGTATTGTCAATCTTAGTCTATAACATTTTTTAAAAAAAGAAAAATAGATTTTTATTACAATTTATATTTATTTTTACATATTAGTGATCCTACTTTATCAATCTACGGTTTTGGTTTTTATTTGAATTTAATTCTTTGAATTAATATTGTGTCAAGTATTTATTTATTATTGAATTAAACATACAGATAAAAATATATTTTTAAAAATATAACAATAAGCTGTAAATACGATAATATAATTTTAATTGAGTTAATTTTAAGATCGAAGAATTTGAGTTCAAATCTTAATTTATTGCTAAAAAAAAAATTGCAGTTGTATATTTGTAATATTCATTTTGAAGACTTTTGAAGGCTTGGTGGGGGAGGGGGGGGGGGGGCGCGGAGGGAGGCTTGAGCCAGTAAAGTCAAGACAATAGGTCACATTAGTAAGCCGAAAAAAAAAAAAAACCAGCTCTTGACTTGGTTGAGGAGACAAAATAAAACTGGCAATCTCGGTTGTAGCTGCTCCTTGGATCCGATGAATCAAAATTTTTTTAACTTTCTTTTTTTTTTTTTTTTTTATTAATTTAAATTTAATCACAGTATATAATAAAAAGTTAAATACTCGACATTATTCATTTTTTTAATTTAGATCTACAGATTTATATATTAAATTTATTATTCATAAAGAATTTAAAGCAAATTGAATTTTAATATTAGAATACTTGTTATTTAAATTTACTTTAATTTTCAGTTAAATAATATCGAATACTCGAATATGTTATTTGAATAGGAATGAAAACAGGAAATCATTTAGTGTGTTACGTAGGGTGGATGAAAATGGGAAAGAAAATATCTATTCGTGGGTCTAACACTCATTCGGTTTGACAGATCTTATTTATATTAGATTGAGTTTGGATAAGAGATTTTATAATTGCGTGCAATCCGACTTAAATGACTATTTTAAATAATAAAAGTTTATTTACTTAATTTTAATTTTAATTTTAAATATTTTTTAATATTATATTAAATAATAGAAACAAACTTTCCTGTCGATCTAAACTTGATTTGTCTCGAGCTTCAATAAATAAAATAAAAAAAATTTGAACAATAATTCTATTTAACTCGTTAGCGCCTCTAACTGTTGATAACAAAAAAAAATAATATATAGGAAAGATAATTATTATTTTTTTTTATTTATAGAATCAAATAACTTCACATTAAAAAAGGAATATTGAAAAGAAAATGAGAGGAATATAAGCATAATATATATGTTTATAACATTATCAAATATCTTAATTTACTAAAGGTGTAATAATAAAATAATATATTTTAATTTTAATTTTCAATTTCAATTCTAATAAGCCATTGATGGGAATTACATTTTTTTCAACTTTTTATTTTTTTTTATCAACCTTTTATCTTTTCACTTTTACCCTTTTCGATTTTATCATCTTTTCATTTTTTTTTCACATGTTTTTTTTGCTTATAAGTGTCCTTAAAATGCTTATTAAGATGATCATATTTAACAAAATTTTTTATTTTTTAATGCATTAAAATTTATTAAATTAATTATTAATTATTAATATAAAATATTATTATAAATAATAATTTAATTAATTTTAATAAATATTTTTTTAACATAATAGTTATCAAAATCTATTCAAATAAAAGGAATTTTTTAAAAATATTTAAAGTCAAAATATGCTATTATTAATGTTGTTGTCGGGAAATTTTGGCCTACGTTTATTACATATATTTTTTTCCTACAAACTCTTTTTTTGTGGGTATAGTTAAGCCTTAAAAGCGTTATTCTTCTCCTTGCTTTTCTCTCAAAACGCGGCGGCGGCGGCGGCGGCGGCGGCATCCACCGTGAGCTGCTTTCTAGCTGAAATCATCTACTACTATAAGGAAAAATTTTGTTTACGTCTTTTTTTTTTTTTGATCCTAGTAACGAATCTGACGGACCCATTCGCAGCCTCCTCCTCCTTTTCTCCGCCACGTGGGGATGCCGATGTTGAGGCTCTTGCTCCTTCTCCATTGGCTGACCCAACGCAACTCCCACCTTCTACCTTTGAACTACCACCGCAGCAACCTCCTCAGCCAGAAGTTATGATATCATCTGGGGTCCCGGACTCTCTCTTCAGCGGTGGCGGCATCAGGTTCTGCAATTTCCCTCTTTCTTCTCTCTGTCCAACAAGTACTCTTAAAACCATAGCAAACAAAAAAGTATCACACTATCACTACCTAAAAAAAAAACACTTTTTGTTTGGATAATTATTTTTAGAATAAGAAAATAAACATATTTACTCATAATTTGTTTGAAAAACGGTAAAATAATTCTATTTTTCTTTTTGGTTAATTCCAAGATATATACTTTATCATATAATATTACTTGTTCTATTCGAAGAATGACCCCTCATTAATTTTTTAAAAAAACCCCTTCATTAATTTCAATGTAAAATTACATTTAAGTATCTTTGTTATATCATATGGGGACTTTTCTGTTCATATGGCACTGCCATTAGTGCACTTGCTGATTATGGTTTTATGCAAAGAAATTAATTGTGTGTGTGTGTTTGTGTTTTTTTATAACACTTTGCTATTTTTCTTGTTGAACAACATAGTCGTCCTCTTTTTATAGATTGATTGGCTTTAATTTTAATCAATCTAGCTGTGGTGTTATGGTTCTTAGTTTAGGCTGGAAGTTAAGATGCAAGAGCAGTACATAATAGTTTTTTGGTTTAATCATGTATCATAAGAAGTGAAGAACTAGGATTTGAATCTGATTGCTTTCTAATGGGCACAAAAATATTGCAATATTGTTTTTTTTTTATTATTATTATTAATTTAGTGGACATTCTTGTTTCATGTTGATCGGAAGTGGGGTTGTAGAAGATCTCAAATTCAAAGCAAATATTTAAATAGAAGGAATATCCAGTTAAATATGACACTTGGTAACGGTATCCCTTGCTGTAAGTTTTCTAAATAGTAAATTGTGTAAATTATCAGGTCTAAAGTTTTGAAAGTCTAAGTTTCTTTGAAGTCCAGTTAAATTGCAAAAGTTGCATGAATATTTGTGGACCAAACTGAGCATTAGAGGCTTTATGGTCCTATACTTGGATAGTTACAAGGTGGCTAAAATGTTTCGTTCTTTTGCCAGCTTTCTCACCGGAAGTCGAACTGCTAAATTCAGCTATGGATATTCCAGTTTCAAGGGCAAAAGGCCTTCGATGGAGGATTTTTATGAAACAAGGATATCTGAAGTTGATGGTCAGATGGTTGCCTTTTTTGGTGTTTTTGATGGTATGCCATTATTGCTAACTCATTATGTTGTTGTCTCCACATTGTTCTTTACAAGCTATATTTTATGGCTTCAATTTGCACTTTTATTTTTTAATTTTTAAAATACTATGGGGAAAAGGATTTCGAATAAGAATCAGTGGTTTATGATTGATTCATTTTCCTTTTTATCCTCGCACAATAGGTCATGGAGGTTCAAGAACTGCAGAGTATCTAAAAAACAACCTTTTCAAGAATTTGAGCGCCCACCCGGATTTTATCAAGGACACAAAGACAGCTATAGGTATGAAGTTTGTGAAGATTTCACTTCACTATATGATGCGGTATTCCATGATTTTGTTTGTATATGTTTACAGAAACAGTTATGTATATATTTGTTTATTACGATGTTATTACATTGCTTTCGGGGTATTGAGTAGGACAAGCTTTGTATTGCAGTTGAAGCATTTAAACAAACTGATGATGATTACCTCAATGACGAGAAAGGCCAGCAAAAAGATGCTGGTTCAACTGCATCAACTGCTGTATTATTGGGTGACCGGCTGCTTGTTGCAAATGTTGGTGATTCTAGAGTGGTTGCCTCTAGAGCTGGATCAGGTTGCTGTCTTCTCTGCTAAGGCTTGGGACTTTGTTAGGATAATTTAGTCTAAGCATGGCATGGTTAAATTTTCAGATTGAACAGGAATATATAAAATAAAATGAGAATAAAAATTTTCTTATGTTTGTCGCTCATATACCATTGAGCCATCTTATTCGGACTCAGGTGTGAATGCCGGATATGGGTATGTCTATAACATGGGTATCTTCAATTTTTTGTAAGTTTTTTTCCATGCATTTGGAGAGTCATATCTCCATATTCATGTCCAGATATGCGTCTCACACGAGTATCAGACAAGGGTACTTCAATAAAAATGAAGAGTCGTAGCAACGTGCATCAAGTAATAGCTTAATGGTTGCTATGTGTTAGAGATGCTATTATCTTGTCATCCACTGACAGACTTTGAAGGCTTTGGCTAAACTTATTTCTCTCCTATTTAAAAGTACAAATGTTAAGATTTTGATTTGTCTTAATTTATAAGATTAGCAATGAGTGACAGAAGGTTAAATTCTGTGCTGTTTAAACATCGGTTGAGTACTTTCGTGCTTTCTGCAGCTGTCCCTCTGTCGATTGATCACAAGCCTGATAGATCTGATGAACGCCAAAGGATTGAAGAGGCTGGAGGTTTCATCATTTGGGCAGGTAATATGCCTTTCACAGTCTTTCATGTTCGCATCTTTTCGATCAGATTTGCACTCTCCGTATGCATGTACTGTCATGCTGATGCATAAAGATTTTTCATTTTCTAACTCTTAATATTTTTTTTGTTCGGCTTATGAATTGGTTTTGCAGTTCATTGCATTAAACTAATATAGATTCCATTAACTGTTTTCATTTGTTGCAGAATTGAACTAAAATTTGTGTTGCATGTTTCTAAACTGTGTTAGGGACATGGCGGGTTGGCGGTGTTCTTGCTGTTTCGCGTGCATTTGGCAATAAACTACTTAAACCATATGTAGTTGCTGAGCCTGAAATTCAGGTGATATTAGGGTGTAAAACATGGCAATTGAACCATTAACCCTTGAAATTTAACTGCTAAAGTTTCCTTTGTTTGCTGAGGAAGCATTTTTTTTTTTCTATAGTATGTTAGAAAACTTTTGATCTGAAGTGCTTATTATGGTTAATGCCCTTTCCATTGCTTAGGAAGAAGAAATCGACGGTGTCGATTTCATAATCATTGCCAGTGATGGGCTTTGGAATGTCTTATCAAATAAGGTATGAACTTTTACCATGTTCATTTCCTAGCTAAACAAAAGAAAAAAATTATAGAAAGACACTCATACCCGAGTCTGAGTAACATAGATTGTAATTAACTTCTGTGGAAGCTAAACACCTGGACGTCACAATTGCAGGATGCCGTGGCCTTAGTGCAGGACGTGATCGATGCAGAAGCTGCAGCAAGAAAACTTATAAAAGAAGCTTACGAACGAGGGAGCTCGGACAACATTACCTGTGTGGTTGTCCGGTTTGACAGCTCGTGAACTTGTTTCGAGGTTTGTAAACTTATTTGCAAATGATCGTGTTTTCTATCTCGTTTGTAGGGCGAAGCACTTTCGGTAATCCATGCTATGTTTTTCTTTACAGGTTTTGGATTGCTGCAAATTTCAGCTCCCTTTATTTGGGTATTGTTCTGATTGATTACTGCAAAGAGTTTTCCTTTCAACTGGTTATAAGTGGCAATGTTGTATGTGTTCTAAGATTTAGTTTTTTTTTTTTTTACAAAAAGAAATCAGCTTAGACTTCCATTACTAGAAGTTTTAGACTCTAAAAGCGCGTTAATAGGTGAAAATCTTTTAATCTTGTTTGTGAAATTAGAAAAATTTTAGCGTCGGTATATAAAAAATGAACTCTCGTTATAATCATCTAGGATTCAGTAGACGTAAAATTATTGAACTTGAGGCTTTTGGATGTTTTTGATATTGATCATACAAGGCCTAGATGATCAGATTGTTTTAGTTGATGTTCCGTTCAATCTTTCTTCCCCATCCCAAAGGTAGAACTGTCCACGGGTAGCCTGGGCCGAGCCAGGGTTTCCTTTTTCTCAATCTAAATTGGTTTTTCTCGATCTAAATGGGTTCGGCCTGGCTTAAAATAGTAATTATAAATTAAAATGATATATTTTTATTAAAATTTAGTTATAAATATATAAATATTAATATAAAAATAATTT
>JBBYHM010000016.1:8097208-8110087 GCA_038381775.1 Adansonia rubrostipa | reverse complement strand
GTGCAAGTTTCTGATTATAAAATAATAAAATATTAAAAAATATTTTTATATTAATATTTATATAATTTTACAAATAAATTTAAATAAAAATATTTATTATTATTAAATAATAATTTAGTTTGATCTCGTCCAGTTCACTTTTATCTTTATTTTTTTTTAACAAGTACTTTTACATATATCTTTTATTTAAAACTTTTTTTTTTAATTTTATTTAGAACTTATGACTTGGTTGTTTATTTGTTTACTTATGCTTGTAATACATATAAGTTTGTATGTGTATGATTATAATATTCTTTTATTTTTAATTTTGTCATAAATCTATCTTTTCATATTATATATTTATAATATGTAATTAATATCCAATTAGTAAATTAGTTAAACATAAATTCAAAGAAAATTTTAATATATAAAAGAAAACCTTTAATTAGCAAATAAATTTTTACATCTTACATCCCATTTATATTAGGTTTGTCAAACGCTATTTAATTTTTTTTTACTATGAAAATAATTCCTAATGTGCAACATTTTTTTTTTCAAAAAAAAAAAACCCTTCAATCTAGTAAAATAAATCTTAAAATTAATTTATTCGACCTGACGCGAAATCTTGTATTAAATAATTTATTTTTAAATTTTATTGTTTTAAAATTATTTTTAAAATATTTTATATTTATATAAATTTTGTTCGTTAATAATTTATATTATATAAATTTTGAGATATTTATATGTTTTATGTTGTATCGTGTTTTTATCAATTTTTAATTAGTTTTCTTGTCGTGTCTAATAATATAGGTTTTGACCTTTTTTTTTTTTTTTTGCAATTCAATATCTTCGCATTCTAAATTACTTTTTCATCAAAAGTAACATTGAAAAAATTTATATATTTTTAAAGAAGTAGAGGATCAACTTGTTCATGGTTTGAGTTGTAGTTTGAAAAAATTTAAAATTTAAGTTCAAACCTAACCCGATGACCCAAATTGACCATTTAAAATTTATTAAAATATAAAAAAATTATATTTATATTTATATATTTTTATAATTAAATTTAAATAAAAATATTATTTTAATAAAATAACAATGATCCTAGCTGAATCAGATCAGCCAGAATCATGAAAATCAATGTCTAGACCCATCTGAATCGGACCGGACGAGCTACACGGCACTTGAACAAGGTAGAGAGGACAAAGGTTTTTTTCATTTTCCATTTTATTCCATTTTTTGGGCCATTATTTTGATAGGCCAATCTAGGCCCATAAACTTTTTAAGGAATTGGCCCAAATAAAAAGCTTTAGATGGAAAACCCCCCAGGGTTTAGGTAATTGTGAACAGAATAGAAGAGCTAAGTCTGCCGCTTCCTTCTCTTCGTCTCTGTTTGTTTCCCTAGAAAACAATTTCCTGCAAAAGAAAACAAAAGCTGTAAACGTCCGATGGCATCCCAAGAGCTTCTGGTAAGCTCTATGTCTGAGCTTAAACGGAAACAGAAAGAGAAAAAGAAAGCAAAATCTGGCGGCTTCGAATCCTTAAACCTTAGCCCTAATGTCTACAGAGGAATTAAGCGGAAGGGATACAGAGTCCCTACGCCAATTCAGCGCAAGACTATGCCTCTTATTCTTGCTGGAAACGATGTCGTTGCTATGGCGCGGACAGGTTCTGGGAAAACGGCGGCTTTTTTGGTGCCGATGCTTGAGAGGCTCAAGCAGCACGTGCCTCAGGGCGGCGTCCGAGCTCTCATTTTGTCTCCGACTAGAGACTTGGCCTTGCAGACATTGAAGTTTACGAAGGAATTGGGAAAATTTACAGGTTTTCCACCCTTTTTTCATTTTTTTCAGATTTTAATTTTTTTATGAAGTGGAATTTACACGTTAATATTTCATTATTCATAATTGATTATTTATATTTTTGAATGATTAAAAAGTTAAAAATTTTGATTTTTATGAATAGCAAAATGCTTGATTTTAGTTTTATGGTCAACTATTATGCTTGACAATGTTTTACGTTCTAGCAATTTGCTTTTAGCTATCTTTTAGGGAGGCAAAGCTATTAGTCAAACTAATAACTAAGTGGAACCTTTGCTTCTTCCCATATTAATTGATTAGATTGCTTCGCGATTAATTTTAGAGACTATTGAGGGCTGTAAAATGTTAAGAAAGTGCAAGAAAACAGATTAAGAGAAAAATGCCCTTAACATGTAGCCTACTGTGCCCTTTCGTGATTGTAATATTGATAATTTTTTATAGCTAAGAATTTGTTACTGATTGGCCTGCCTCCTTCATCATAACTTATCAAAAAATCTGTTGCCTTTATTGTAGATCTTCGAATTAGTTTGCTTGTTGGCGGTGATAGCATGGAAAGTCAGTTTGAAGAGTTAGCACAGAACCCCGATATTATTATTGCTACTCCTGGTAGACTGATGCACCATCTAACTGAGGTTGATGATATGTCACTTCGTATGGTGGAATATGTGGTATTTGATGAAGCAGATTCCCTCTTTGGCATGGGTTTTGCCGAACAATTGCATAAAATTCTTACTCAACTTAGTGAAAACCGTCAGACTTTGCTCTTTAGTGCAACTTTACCAAGTGCCCTTGCAGAGTTTGCTAAGGCTGGTCTGCAAGACCCTCAACTTGTGCGACTTGATGTAGAAACCAAGATTAGCCCTGACTTGAAGCTTATTTTTTTCACCTTACGTCAGGAAGAAAAACATGCAGCACTGTTGTATTTGGTGAGGGACCACATTATTTCTGATCAGCAAACTTTGATATTTGTTTCGACAAAACATCATGTGGAATTCCTTAATATTTTGTTTCGAGAAGAGGGTATTGAACCTTCTGTGTGTTATGGTGATATGGATCAAGATGCTCGGAAAATTAATATTTCAAAATTCAGATCAAGGAAAACTATGTTGCTTATTGTGACAGATGTTGCTGCTAGGGGTATTGACATACCTTTGCTAGATAACGTTATCAACTGGGACTTCCCTCCAAAACCCAAAATATTTGTTCATCGAGTTGGACGTGCAGCAAGGGCAGGTAGGACTGGTACTGCATTTTCCTTTGTGACATCTGAGGATATGCCATACCTTCTAGATCTTCATCTATTTCTCTCAAGGCCAATCAGGGCTGCACCTACTGAAGAGGAGGTTTTGCAAGATATGGATGGAGTAATGAATAAAATTGATCAAGCAATTGCAAATGGAGAAACTGTTTATGGGCGTTTCCCACAAAAAATTATTGATCTTGTTTCAGATAGGGTTAGGGAAATGATTGATTCATCTGCAGAATTGAGTAATTTGCAAAAAACCTGTACAAATGCTTTTCGCTTATATTCAAAGACTAAACCTTTGCCTGCAAGGGAGTCCATTAAAAGGGCAAAGGATTTGCCCCGCGAAGGGTTGCATCCAATCTTCAAATCCGTGCTGGAAGGAGGTGAATTGGTGGCACTTGCTTTTTCTGAACGCTTGAAAGCTTTCAGGTAATTTCTAAAGCCTTACATCTGCAGTATAGTTGTGCTTTGTGTTAAAGTGCTGTGTCTTTTTGGCTTCTGTCTATTTTTCTGATTCAAATGTTAATAGTGAGATTCTTAAGCTGCAAAATTTTAACTCTACGATTATTGATTTACACTAGACCCAAGCAGACCATTCTAGAAGCTGAAGGTGAAGCCGTTAAATCAAAGCATTTGCAGGTAACTCTCCAAGTTTTACTTGTAACATTATCTTACTATTATTGTTGAGGACTTTCTTCTTACATTAGTTGACTTTCTTGCTTTGGGTTCTTACCTTATTTCATTCTGAATACTCTGCCTTTTCTTTCTTGGCTGGTGTGAGAATTATGCTGCAATTCTTGTTAATTTTTCAACCTGAATGTATAAGCTGCAGTTTGAGATGGGCACTAATATGAATGCAGCAACATATGGAACTGGATTTACATGAGTTTTCCGACCTAAACGATATGAGTTTGTGGTCCACCCTTACTTTTTGTGCTTTAGTCTCTGAAATGTTGTATTGAATTTTTACTCTGAAGATATGGTGAAGCATTCTTGTCCGATATTTTTGCACAAACTGTCATGCTGAAAAACCACTAGGTTTTACATTTTGTTTGATTTAAATTGGTTAGCCAGTGCCCATCAATAATCGATGAGATGCGCCAAAAACAGTGAACAAAGACTAGAGGATCATGGTGGTCAAGATGACGTGGAATTTAGTCTAAAGTTTATCAGGACTTTGAAGGAGCCAAGTAGCGGTAATTGCGTATTCATTGTGACCGCAGGAACTTTTGCATGGCAAAAGCCCTTCAAACTAAACATCAATTGAATTGTCTGCGTTCCTATTATTACAATTTTCAGAAACAAATATTTGAAATTCCTCTATAACTATGATAAACATCACATCCCTCTGGTGGAAAATCACAGAAGGGTGAAGCAGTCCTTTCCCACATTTGGGCCCAAGGTTTCCTTCTGCTAGGTCTTATAACCTAATAACACAGTGAGTCTTCTACTTGGAGTTTGTCATGGCATTGCCACATTTGCAATGGGGTTTTCTACTTCTCATAACTCCCTGAGGCAAATGGTCTTTCCTCGCTCTTATAATGGAATAGGAATTTAAACTTAGAATTTCTTAATGCTCACATGAATTATTTGTGCTATATCATGTGATTTTTTTTCTTTTGCTTTCTGTGTATATTTTCCAAATATCTCTTCTACACTGGTGTGTTAGTAACATTAACCGCTGTTTCTTCCATATATAATACAGTGGGTCGATGTGATGAAGAAGAAGAGAGATATACATGAGAAGATCATTAATTTGTTTCATAAGCAGCGCTCTAGCAATCATGAGGAAAAGGTAATTTTGCTATTTGGAATGATTTTCATAACGGTAAACATAGTTAGTGTTCACCCCCTCCTACCTTGCACCCACACACACAAACCACACTTCTGATATTTGTATGGGATTCTTAAATGGAGTTTGACTTTTCCTGGTTAGTTTCCACATGTTTTAGTCATTTTTGGAAATAGTTAAACAGTGTAAATCTTCTTTTTTTTCTGGTCTATTTTCAAATTTCATGGTTGTTTTGGAGGTACCAAATACTATGGTTTTGGCAAAAGATTAGGCCTATTTTATTTACAAACGTGGTCGATTATGAATGGTTTTTGCATTGTTTTCAATGTGTTTTTGGCCACTAATTTCATTTTCTGGTCTCATTTTGTCAGTTCCTTTTTATTTAAGCTCATCTTTGATGTATGCAGGAAATTCAATCTGATGATACTTACTCAAAGATAAAAGATACAAAAGGTTTTGTCCTACCAGTTTTTAATCTTCCTTCTTATTGTAGCTCTGTATCCCTTCCTGACTGAATATCGCAATGTTCATGGAGTGTTTTATTTATTATCTATTTATTTAGAGTGGAAGAGTGAGATCCCTCTTCAAGTGGGAGAAATGAAAATCAACACTTAACCAAGGTCTAAAAGTCAGTAAAAATTGTTAAACAAAAATACATCTATCTAGTTGTGTTTGTCCAAACAATTATATGCGTTCATTGATAAATATTGGATCATACTTGGAGAGTTTACTATTTTCCGATTTTTTTGATAATTAGTTTTTTTTTTTAATTTTTTTTCTTTTTTATATTAGAAGCTCGTGGTTCTAAAAGAAAGGCCAAGAACTTCAAGGATGAGGAGTATTACATAAGTTCTGTGCCTACAAATCATGTATGTTACTTTTATGTCTTTCAACAGAAATTGTTGTCGAGCATATAATATTTAATTTCTATTTGCTTGTATTATCTGATTTGTTCTTCGTCTTTCAATTTGAAAAATTTGTTAACGAGCTTGTGTGCATATTGCTATCACTTCAGCATTCTGAGGCTGGTCTTTCAGTAAGAAGCAATGAAGGGCTTGGATCAAATAGGTAAAGTTCAGATCCTGATACTTTCTTAGCTCATTTTGCATGTTGGTTATTCCCCCTATCCTAGTGAGGAGTTAGCGATGTACAAATTTAAATATCCTGGAACTGAGTGGAACATAACTGAGCATTTTTATGCTAGAGAATGCTTCATGATAAGTCATTAACTCACCATCTAAATTCCATGTATATTTGACACTTCTCTGTCTCTGGTTCTCTACATGCCTGCTACATGTACATTTGCATACGTTGCTGTGCAAGAAGATTCTACTTTAATTAAGATGTGCATTTATGCTAACACAATTTGAGAAATGAGATTTGAAAATGACATTTAATTTTGAAACATATGCATGTAATTTGGGAGTCATTCCCTTTCTCGCAAAGGTTGCAAATATTCTAGTAATTTTTGTATTTGCAGGTTGGAATCTGCTGTCCTGGATCTTGTTGCTGATGATGGTGAAGGTTTGCAGAAACAAAAATCCAGATATCATTGGGATAAGGTGCTTAGAACTATTCGAATACTGATCTTTTATTGTTATCAAAATAAACTATTTTTTTTAATTCAACTCATATGAACCTTTTATATGCAGAGGAGTAAAAAGTACATCAAATTGAATAATGGTGAGCGTGTTACAGCTAGTGGAAAGGTACTTATTACTATTAATTCTATTTGTGCTTGTCTTTCTGGATGTTCGTTTCCCTTTAGTTTCATCGTTCAAGTTTATTGGTTCAAGTTAAATTGGATGCTATCACTGTATCTCAACCATAGCGATTGAACCATTCTGGTGCTATATTTAAGCTAGATGGCCATGCTAATTCTGTCATTCACATACATCCCTGGCATTTGGCTTCAGTCTTTGATGACTTATTCACTGTTTTTGTTCCTATTGTTCATTGTGGTGCAACTTGGGAGCAAATTTATTCTACTTTTTCGTTATAAATAACTTCTTGATGCTTTTTATTCTGACATACATTTTAGACATGGCCTTCCAGGTTGCAAACCTGTTCCTTTGTTTAGACCTTAAAGTTTTAACTGATCCTTATCAATTATCTTTCTGAGGAATCTATTCTAGGCGTTTCTTTCTTTTTACAAAAGAACAGTAAGAGTTGTCAGATAACTTCAATAGTATTGTCTATGATTGTCTTAAGGAAGGTGCTGTTGTTATTGATTGGGTTTATATAGATTAATGCAAAGATGGGGCTGGCTTAGTAGCTTACCTGGTGATTTGCGACATCTCACTTTAGTCAATTTCTTTTCTTTTTTTTGCAGGTTAAGTCAGAGAGTGGTGCCAAAGTAAAAACTGAGAAAACAGGAATATACAAGAAGTGGAAAGAACGGTCTCACAAAAAAGTATCTCTCAGGGGAACAATTAATGGAGAGAATGCTGAGGCAACAGCTAGTTCATCAGGTTGAACTCCGATTGTTCTTTTTCCTATTTTCTCTTTTTCTTGGATAATGTTGTGCTTGATTTGTTTCTACTATATGTCACAATATTGTTTAGTCCTGAAATTATTCTGATAGAATGAATCTGTTATTTATTCTGGAAATTATTTCATGCAGGAGACTATCGATCAAAGGGTAACGGTAGAAAGTTCAGAGGGAACAAGAAATCACAGCACTCGGTGCCTAATGCTCATGTGCGTTCAGAAATCAAAGATTTTGAACAAGTGCGAAAGGAAAGGCAGAAAAAGGCAAATAAAATATCATATATGAACGGCAAAGCCAACAAGAACAAGGGTAAAAAAAATTCCGGTAGAAGCGGAAAAAGAGGAAAGTCAAAGTAGCTGGAAGCTTGCCTGATTTCGGTTGTTGCAGAGTCCTCTCGAGAACACATACATATATATAAGGTCAATACTTGCAAAACAGAAGTAGGGTTCGGAAAGCTTTTGACCTTCCAAAATTTATTTTAATGAGGCATTACATTGTGTCACACGTGAAGCTTATGCCATTTTATCTTTTATGGAGTGCTATTTGGGTCTTTATCTATGTGCCAAACCTGGGTTTCTTGCCGCTCAAGTAAACGTTGAGTGCCGGAAGAAGTAGTTGAGTTGGCCCTTTGTATTGTTTGGTTGAGGGGCGAAGGAATGTGATTTTTTTTTCAGCAATAAAAGAACTAAAACAAGAGCTTTATTCTTCTGTCGTCATTTAAGTTTCCTTCATTTATTTATTTATTTATTTTTACTTTCTTTTCAAACTATATTGTTGAGGGTTTAATTTTTCATTTTAATTTCTTAATTTTACTAAAATATAATAGTCATAAGCCACACTTAACGCCCTCTTTTTTTTTTTTTTTTTTCATTATCGGAGTTATTTCTTATTTTACAAATACTTGCCACCGTAAGGAAGAAAAGGGAACATAAGAGGAATTAACTAGTAAGTCCTTATTTTTCTCGAAACCAAAACCTCGATGATTCCAAAAATTGCGCCACTCAGCTCTAAGGTAACACCTTCATTTAACATTCATTTTCTCTTTTTTTTTTTTTTTTTTTTGTGTTAAGTTGACTAATAGACTAATAAAAATTAACGTAGAAGGAAATAAATTAGGATATAATCCTACAACTCTTCTTTACCGTCAATGATAATTCTTAATATATTAAAATTTATATAAATATGTAATATTTAAGTACAATTATAATATGTAAGCATATATTAACAGGATATAAATACACATCGCTAGGTCTTAATCCAAGAGTTGTAGGCGCTTAAGGAAAGAAACAAGCTGGAAAACTTTGTAGTTCTGAGTAAGTTCAAAAGTTTGTCCATATTCATACTTCTATTATATATTATAGATAAGAACATTCAAGTAAACATCCCCTTCATATTCAATGAGCCGTATGGGGAAAAGTGTTGAATGTCCGGTGTGATTGAACCGCACAAGCGCAATGGACGGACGTTAAGTTCAAGCAGCCACTCATGACGAGGGAATGCCTCCCAGAGCAAGTGTGAAGGGCCGGGAATGTATCGCACAACGCCTGAACAGCTGAAGGAGTCAGGGCAGTGCATTGGCTTATATTCAGACTTTTAAGACCTTCTTCATCGTATCCCCGATTCGTTGACTCCCACATCGAACCCCCCTTGTTCTTCACCCGGAGGAGTCGGCTATGAGCCAATGAGTACATTGCCCTGTCCGTTATATTTCGACAATAATACAGTCCGAGTGACCTCAAATGGAGACACTCGTTCGCCAAAGCGATCACGCTATCATCTGCAATAAAATTTTTAAAACATGACATAATTTACCTTCCATTGTTGATTATAGTGAACACGGTTTTAGTTATATCCAAAAATAATGTTTCAATCAAATTTATTGCTTCTGATTCAACAAAAAAGATACATAGGGGTGAAATGTTATCAGAAGCACTCTTCATTTTCCTTTAAGTACTTATGTCCAACCCTTATTTGGATGGAAAAAAATTAGGAAAAAATGAGCATATCAGTGTGGGACACATACTTGTATCTCACACTCACCCTCGACCCTGGGTAACATAGACCAAATCGATATGTTAAATGTCATGGTTAAAGCAATAAGTTACATTGCATTATGAAATACCAGATAAGCGCCCATTGCCAAGGAATACCTGTTATGCGAACACAGCCGCACAAGTCCAGGCATTGGAGATCGGGGCATCCATATGCTAAACTCATCACTCCTAGATCACCAACATTGTCACACCACCCCAGATTTAAAGATTTCAACATATTGCAGTTTTTCCCAATAGCCTGTTGATATAATTCAATCCAAGCAATTCAATCCAAGCAATTCAATTTAACCAGTGAGTAAACAATAATCAGTCATAATACCGTTCGTACCTGCAATGCACGGTCACTTGCAGCTTTAACACATCCACAGAGATTTAATGCTTTTAGTTTTCGACAAGAATTAGTCAAATACGCAAGCGCTTCGTCATTGAACGACGTGCAGCCACTGATATTAAGTTTTGTAAGATTAGGACAGCCATGAGCCAATGCATACAATGAGGGATCACTAAGCTTGAAACTTTTGCTCAGGTCCAGGTCCTGCAGATCATGACAAAACTTTGCAATAGTCTCCACGGCATTGTCCTCGAGCTGTGGATTCTCTTGGCGCAATATCAGAGTTTGCAATTTGGTGAATTTCGGGGCAAGAGATAGAACCAAGTTGTTCATGTTCTTTCTGCACCTGAAGTAAGATTTCACACAACGCAGTTATTAGCAAGTACGATATTGAGGAACTATCTTTGATATTCATAAAAAAAAAAAAAATGGAAAAAAAAGTGGAATGGCGAATAGCGTTTATAAACTTGTATCCTTAATTAGGGTTCCACAAAGTTAAAATCATAGCCCGATAAATAACTGAAAATATGATATTTCATGATATGAAGGTTAAACTTGACCAAGACAGTCCACTCTGGTGGAGCCACTTTAACAATGTTCCAAATTATGCAAGTTTGTCGGCGAATCATAACTCTAACACAGTGAAAATAGAAAGGAATGAATCACAGGATAAACTGAACATGGAAATTTACCGGATTACACTCAGAAATCAAGGAAGACGGAAGCAACAGTTGTTTCATTTTGATGACTCAAGCTACTTATCTGTTGGAGCAAGAGACTAGTAATCCACATATTGGACAACCTTAAAGCTACGAAACAACCGCATAAAGACAATCCATTATCTCAGAAGGCGGGACAAATGAATCTATAAGCTGCTATGAGTCAGAAACTACAAAGGTTTTATCTTAGAGCTATAGATAAACAAAAACAGAAAGGCAAACAGAAAACCTTATTTGTTATCTTAAATCTTAGCAATAAAAAGGCTTCAGAAAACATAATACGTGTTTACTTGCGCTAGTTTCATCAGATATATCAGAAAGAAGATACTTTACAAACTGTTAAACTTTCCAAGAGTCCTAATCTTATAACTGTTTGAGAGGTAATAATAACCAACCTATACAACAAGCAAAACATAAACGTCGAACAATTGTTGACAAAAGGAAAGCACAAGTATTCGTATTTGGACTTCTATGAAGAGTAAATACCAAAGAGAACCATATACCAAGAGAGACAGAGTTGTGTGAGGCCCAAGCAAATGGCATCCCTCCACCCACTACAAACGTCAGAAGCTACAATAGCAGTCCGATCATCAACTAGAGAAACAATTCTTAACAGCAGCTCCATAGGAATATCTTTCCACTCGTTGATTGCCATACTGTTCATCTTAACTCCATCGCCACTCTTTCCGGCTGCAACCATCATCAGCTTCTCGAAGCATAAGTTCAAGTCTTCGCTTCCCACCTTGTCTTTAGCTATCATTTCACTCTCTCTCTCTCTCTTTCCCACCACCACCTTTACACAAACTTGTATAGATAATAATTTTCCTGGTCCTATAACCAAAACTAAAAAGAAAAATTAGAATATTGGAAAAAAAAAATTGAATTCAGTGAGCAAAATCCCAGTAAACGAGAAGTGTCTAGAAAAAGCAACAAAACCCATGTGCCAAAACCTTAAGAAACTTGCAGAAATGTAAAAGAGGAACATAAAAACGATCAAATTCCTAAATTTTTTGGATTTTTTGAAGTGCCCCAAACTAAAATTACACCATCCTTCCGTAGTTTAAACTCTTCTGATCATATAACAAAACACGTTGCTAAAAAAGAAAAAACAGACCTTTTTCTAGGTATAAATGGTTATCAGTGATACAGCCATTAAAAGAATTGCAGAAATGCCTAAGGAAAAAGGAAAACTAAAACAATCCCATTTACTTGATTGTATCATTGTAAACTAAACATTTCTAGAAAAGGGAAAAAAAAAACTTTATAACATAAATAAATGATTTTTCTTGTTGAAAGATGAACATTTAACATGCATCAAAATCAGCAGCTAAAATTTATCCAACAAAAGGAAAAAAAGGATGAAACTAAAGTAAAGAAGAGACGATTTCCAACAACAAAATTTAATTTTAAAAAATTGAAATAAGGGACGATCAAGATTATGATCATACCTGTTCTGGGTTTTATTCGCTTTTCTGCATTGTTTTTTTTTTTTTTTTACAAATTCATTTGGTTTTTGTTTTTGTTTATTGAAAGAAATACAAGAAGAAGCAAAAGACAACCAGTTTATAACGACATGGAGAGTGAAAAGGAAAAGAGAGGGAGAAACGTACGAGGAGAGAATTGGCGTTGATTGAGGTGCTACTTGTCGAAAATCAAGCGGTATAAGACGTAGGTCCTACTGAAGGCCTATATTGCACATATTAATTAGCAATTTTTGAAAATTGTGAATTTCTTTATTTATAATATTTTAATTAAATATAGTAATATTAATCATAATACGCAAGAAAAATTTAAAACTGATTTAAAATATAAATAAAATATAAATATATAAATATAAAATATTTTAAATATATTTATAATATAAAAAAATATAAAACAAAATATAAACATACAAATTGATAAATTAATTTTAATTTATTTATTATTCATTTATTATTTGCATTCTATTCAACTGATTTTTAATATTTAAATTTATTAAATATCTAAATTATAAAATATCAAATCAAACAATAACTAAATAGGTAAATAGATTTTGACTTTGAACATTCAAATCCTTATTAAAAAATATATTAATATTTATAATTAAATTTAAATAAATTATTTTTATTATTTGTATAATAAATTCAAACTCAAGTTCAATCTAATACGAGTGAGTTAGTCACTCAGTAAGTTGCTTGACCTATAAATTAAATTTACTATAAATAAAGTAGATTTAAATAACAAATTTAATGTGTTGATACCATTTGGATTAAAATTAAAACAAATTTAAATATTAAATATCTAAAATATCTAAAATTTATATTGAATCCGCTTCGAACATCCAAATTTAAAATATACAGATTTATGCGAATTAAATTTAATAATATCAAATATCTAATTTTTTTATTATTTATTACTATACTAGAAAGAATCAAGCCAAAAATGCTTTTCTTTATCCTTTTTTGAAAAAAAAA
>JBBYHM010000016.1:8032351-8054561 GCA_038381775.1 Adansonia rubrostipa | reverse complement strand
TTATTAATTTAATAATTTTCTTTTATTAAGTTTATAAATATAAATAATTTAACTTAGTTTTTAAAGTTTTCACTATAATATTATATATGTATTGTTTATATGATAAAAATTATATAATACATAAAATATAAAATAAATATATATAATGGAATAGTAAAATGGGCCGAGCTGGGCCGGGCTCGACCTTTGAAAGTTGAACCCAAGGCCTGATCTATTTTTTAATCGGGCCTTTTTTTTGTCCAAGCCCATTTTTTAGGCCTAATATATTTGTCTAAATTCTCCCAAATATCGAGTGGATCTTCGGGCATGGACGGGTAGCCTGGCCCTTGAACAAATCTAGTGGCCCCCCCATGCCACCATTAAGATATGCCTCTACTCTAAATTTCAGTGATGCTATTGAATATACTATTTTGATAATATTTATGACAGTTTTGATAGTCTAAGATATAATTTTGGTAACTTTGATATAATTTTGGTAGCCTTTATATAATTTTGAGTAACCTTTAATATAACGTTATAACCTTTTATGTAATATTGATAACTTTTGTAAAAGTATTGATACTTTATAATTTTGAAACATTCATAATAGTTTTATAATCTTTAATATAATTTTGATAACTTTTAATATAATTTTAACAGCATTTTTGATAAATATTGATATAATTTTATATCAAAATTTTAAAAAATAAAATCTAATAAATATTTATCAAAAATAAATAAAAAATACTTAATAATGAATTACATAAAATAAAATAAAAAAATATTTACATATTATATCATTGCATAAACTAGTATATTAATGCACCACGTACGACATAGGCGAATCATAATATCTAGCATGTAATGCCAGAAATGAAATTTGCTTCTGGTTACAAAAATAAATGAGAAAACGTTTTACACAATGATTACGCTTAAATAAAAGGGAAAAGTTTACTCACTTCTTAAGGTTTAGTAAAAAATATATTTTTCTTTTATAGTTTAAAAAATATCCACTTACTTCGGTGAGATTTAATGAAAAATACGATAATTATTCTAGAGTTTATTTACTAAGTGAATTTAACTAAATTGACACATTTATCTTTTATTAATTATTTATTTTTGTTTTCATTCTTTTTATATAAAACCTTTTTAAGTATAAAATATTTTAAACTTATATTTAATTCAATTATATATAACTTTTAGATGAATTCATAAAATTATTTTCATTTAAAATAAATTAATTACTATTGTTTAAAAGGTTTTACTGATAATGAAATTGATTAAAATAAAAAAAAGAAAAAAAAATCATTGTTCATGAGATTTTATTGAACATAAAATACTTCTACTAGTTTAAAAATGACATTTTATATTTCTAGAAAAAAATTAATGTTAGTGTTTCATTAATCAAATTGATATTTTTTTTTTCAAATTTTACTTTAAATATTAAAAATTCCTTCATTTTACTTTTTTTTGTTTTAATTAATTTTTTTGTCACTAAACTTTTTAAAATATTTTTAATTAATTTATTTTAAAAAATAATGTAATGAATCTATCTCAAAATTAATATATAATTGAATTAAAAATAAGTTTAAAATATTTAACAAGTATTTGCATAAAACTTCATTAAATATATAAAGAAAGATAAAGGAGAAGAAAACAAAAAAGAAAATATAATTATCATCTTTGAGGTTTTATTAACATATATTAACATAAAAAGTACAATTTATTTCTCTAAAAAATAAACTAACGTAAGGATTTCATTAATCAATTTATAATTTTAAAATTTTACTCTAAATATTATATATCCTCGTTTACTTGTTTTCCTTAATTTTTTTTATTTTTTGTTTTAATAAATTTCTTTATCACTAAACTTTTTGAAATAATTTTGTTAATTTATTTCGAATAAAAATACTATACATCCACCTCAAAGTTAATATATTGAATCAAAAATAAATTTAAAATATTTAACATGTACTTGCGTTAGAATTGACTTTAATCAATTTCTTTTAACACTAAACTTTTTTAAATAATTTTATTAATTTATTTAAATAAAAAACATGATACATTCATCTCAAAATTAATATATAATATTAAAGATAAATTTAAAATATTTAACATGTATTTGAATTAGAACATAATTAAATTAAAATTTAATTTTAATAGTAATTAAAGGTAATTTTAAAACTAATTAAATTCTCATTATTTTGTAATAAAAATTAAATAAAAATGAATAAAAATAAATAAATTGTTAGATAATCAGTAATTAACAAGAATATAATTATCTTTTTATTTATATTTCACTTAGTAAACAAACCCTAAAGGGGCTAGTATAGTTTTTATCAAACCCTAGGAGAGTAAGTAGGCATTTTTCAAACTATAGGAGGGTAAATATATTTTCTACTAAATTTTAGGGAATAAGTGGCTTTCTCCCTAAATAAAATTAGTGCATTGATCTAAGTTGCATTAAAAAAGCCTCCTCTCGCAAAAGATACACGTAGGGATTTACATATAGGTTGGAATATCACGCAGTTATTTTACAATTTTAGTTTTTTTATGATATTTATTATTAAAATTTATTATTATTGATTACTATAATATTTATTACGACAATAAAATCAATGCGATCAAACCCCGGCAACAAATATAAATCAAGTTCAACCAAATGATCCCTCAATCAGCTCATTTATATATGCCCTCTTGTCCACCTTCTTCTCTGCAACAACAACCATATCTACCACCCTTTTTTGTTAAGTGATAAGCCTCTTCTTCTTTTTTTCCTGGTTTTATCCTTCATTTTTCTATGAAAATGACACCAGAAGCTATTTTTCTCTTTCTAGTTTTGCTTAGTTTTGTGTATTATTCTTCTCGAGCTACGAGACATGATTAGTCGCAGTTCTTCACCCTAATGAAAGCCTCTCTATCAGAGAAGGCCATGTCTAACTGGGACGTGAGTAGTGGAGGGAAAACTTACTGCAATTTCATCGGAGTTAACTGAAACGATCAAGGGTATGTTGAAGCTATTAACTTCTCCGGTTAGTCAGTCTCCCGCAGTTTTCCAGATGATATGAGCTTTTATCTGCCAGGGTTGCGTGCTCTTGATATCAGCAACAATAATCTCCAAGGCAACTTTCTTAACGGCATCGTAAATTGTTCTCACTTGGAAGAGTTCAATATGAATTCTTCATAACTAAGAGCAAGACTTACGGATTTCTCAAAAATGCTCTCTTTACGTCTACTGGACTTTGTCATTCAACCTCTTTACAGCTGACTTCCCAATGTCGATAACCAATCTTACAAATTTTGAGGTGATCTACTTCAATGAAAATGCTGAATTAAACTTATGGCAACTTCCGGAGAGCATTTCCAGTCTCATGAAGCTCAGTGTTACCGTCTTCACGAGTGGCACGTTGTATGGTCGGATCCCAGCATCATAGTTCTAAGTCGCGGTCTGCAGATTTAGTAGCGGATGCAGTTGCGATGTCGCTGTGTCACGAATGTTACGCAACGAATCGCGGATGTCGTGGACATGAAAATTTTAAACTATTGCACATTTGATTATGAAATAATTTATTCATGAATCTCTACGTCATATTATCATATATTAGCATTTATAATGAAATTATTCGGATTCTAACTAATTCATATTTGATTGAGTTGATCTTATTCAATTTAGACTAAAATTAAACTTGGTTCTATAACTTACGATTGAACCCAAGTCATGCATATCATATGCATTCATATGTACTCTATTGCCTCCAATTCTTAAGAATATATCAAAACTACAACTAAAGAATTGTGGAGAAAGAAACAAAGTAGCTC
The DNA here is from genome assembly GCA_038381775.1 of Adansonia rubrostipa. Lineage (NCBI taxonomy): Eukaryota > Viridiplantae > Streptophyta > Magnoliopsida > Malvales > Malvaceae > Adansonia > Adansonia rubrostipa. The sequence continues at coordinate 8,050,763 of JBBYHM010000016.1, read as the reverse complement.
TGTCTCTGTTAAAAACAGAGCAACTTAGACTCCGTTTCATCTTCAAATTTCATGATTCCTAACATACTAAGTTTTGATAGATATCTTCGAAGATATTAATTGGAAAACTAATAAAAAAGCTTGTAGTAGTTAGTTTTATAATTCTTCAACTTTAAAAACTAGAAACTCGCATGAAAAGCTAGTATTTTAAGAATTTGGTTTACTGGTTATAGAATTAATACTTGAAGAAGAAGTATCCCTTATTTATTTTCTTCTTGTTGCAGCTGCATGTTTATCACTTTTTCATAAGCAAGAACACTTTTTTCAGCTTGTTCTCTCCTTAACTTTAAATTCCATCATTTTTAAGAGATTTGGTCCGGCAAATGTGCAGAGTGGCGGCCATCCAACGGTGTTGCGGCCGTATTTTGAACTATAGTGGCCGTTACGATGCAGGTAACGGCCGCTACAGTTGTGATTTCGATTCACAGTTATGAAGCGGATGTTTGGGGGTGCGGAAGCCTAAGAATCTGTTGCGAAGCGGCCGTTATGATGCTTAACGGCCGCAATTTAGTACTATGCCCAGATGTTCATGCACTTGTAACCAAAAGAAGCTGAATTTATGTGGCCAATCATAATTTCGGTCACTGTCATTACTATTGGAGCTGTTCTGATTCTGAAATTCCATTTTAGCAAAAAAAGAGCTGTAATGGAACATGCCTTCTCTTCATCTTATTCATATGATGTGAAGAACTTCCATGGACTATGTTTTGACGGACATGAGATCCATGAAGCAATAGTTGATAATAACATCGTTGCACAAGTAGTGTCTGGCACTGTGTACAGAATCGAATTGCAATGCGGAGAGGTCGTTGCAGTGAAGAAACTATGGAGTAGTAGGACGACAGCAGCAGATCAGTTGAATTTAGATAAAGGCTTGGAGACGGAGGTCGAGACTCTTGGAAGCACAAAGCATAAAAATATTGTCAAACTATGTAGTTACTTCTCAGACTTCCATTCTAACCTGCTAATATATGAGTACATGCAGAACGGAAAACATTGGGATGCTCTTCATAAAGGATGGCTCCATCTGGGTTGGCCAATCCGACATCAAATTGCACTTGGGGTTGCAAAGTGATTGGCATACCTTCACCATCAGCTGTTGCCACCTATATTATTCACTGAGACATCCAGTCAACAAACATCCTACTGGATGTCGATTACCAACCCGAAGTTGCAGATTTTGGAATAGTCAAGGCTTTGCAACTTGCAAGCTAAAAGAAGGAAAGATTCTACCACTACTGTCATAGCAGGCATGACAGGCACCTATGGTTACTTGGCCCCTGGTAATATTTTGATTCAATTTAATTTCAATTAAAATATTTTCATCATAAGACATACCCCCTTCTTTACATAACTTTATTCTCTTTCCTTTCTGACTTTAGATTTTGATATGTTAGTACTCTTTGTTGGACCAATAGTTGTGTATAACGGTTTAAGTCCGTTTTATACAGGTTAGTTCTAAATTATCATAGTAATTTCTGCAATTTTACAATGTTACACAGACTCTTCAATTTTCGTAAAATACTCGTATCTAACTCCTATATCCAAAACATATTTAGATATAAGTTTAGAGTTTTCATTCTCTAAATATTTAAAGAATCCTAAAAAAATTAAGTACAACTATATTAAACACATATCGGCATCTAACAACCATTCCCAAACTTGGTTAAACATTAATAATCATCAAGGATCACAATAAAAAGTCATATACAAAATAGAAAACTGTAAGCTATCATTTTTCATCTTGTTAATTCATATAAATTTAGTTTTTGATTGATAAAAAATGTTAATTAAATTTGATTGATGGCTTTGATAGAAAATGCATATTCAAGAAAGCAACAACCAAAGTGACGTTTGTAGTTTTGGAGTGTGTTGATGGAACAAATAACTGCGAAGAGACCAGTGGCAGCAGATTTTGGAGAGGGCAAGAACATTGTAGATTGGGTTTCAACAACGCTGGAGACAAAGGAAAGGGTTATGGAGGTTTAGACAACCGGTTTTTGAGGTCATTTAAAGATCAGATGATTCAGGTTCTCAGAACTGCCATGTGTTGTACATGCAGGAATCCATCCTATCGTCCAACCATGAATGAGGTTGTTCAGCTGTTGACTAAGGCCAGGGGTTAATGGGCCAGACTATAATCCGAATTTTTTGAATCTTTATCTCTTATCAAATTTGATCTGATCCAATTTAATCCATTTTAAATTAAATGAGCTGTTCCATCATTAAATAGATTTAATTAAGCTTCTTATAAACTTAGCTGAAAAAAACCGACCAGCAAGCTATGACCTTATTCTATCTAGAAACTTGTTGTGTTTGTGTTTTTTTTATTATTATTTTGATGTTTTGTGTATCCAAAGATTGCCTATGTATGTACGAAGGTATGTTCTGTTTTCTAGAAGACAAATCAATATATTGATGTTTTTAGTTAATTACATCTATATTCTATTTGCTGATCCTCTTACTTGTTCTTCTATTTCTTTGTTTATCACTCACAGTCATTAGTGTTCTAAGCAAATTAATTAAGGCCATCATCACACAACTACTAATTAATTCTGTTCCTGGTGGTAATCTTGGGTCCAAAGCTATAGCACAAATTCTCAAAGTTCCACAACCCTTCGATAAGTTTGTTGGACGGCTAGGACCAACGATTATCCTCTCTAATGCTGCTGTATTTTTCAGTACTTCATAACCGGGGAGAAACATTTTCTCCGGCTCAAGTTTAGTTAGGTAAATTCAAAAGTCCGTTTCACTATTTAAAATTATATTAAAAAATTTATTTTTATATTAATATATATAATTAAAATTAAATAAAAATATTTTTTTATTATTTAAATAGTACCTTGAATCGAATCGAGTTAAACTAAATGACAAAAACTTCTGTACAAACTCAATCCAATATAAGCTGAGTTGAACGGACTATTTAACGATGAAAGTTCTACAATATATGTGCCATATAAGTTCAGCCTCAGTTTCGTGCCCAATAAATTAAACCGATCAACTCAATCACCTTAAAACATTGGGGTGATTTTTTAAAGTGATCTCTTAGCTCTTAAATTTTTTTTATTGAAGATTTAATGATCTAAGTACGAAGAGAGAGAAGGAACCTTCGGATGAAGAAAATATAGGAAGCTTCCAACAGCTGTTTTAGAGTGACAAATATTGGGTGATTTCTAAGAGAATTAATGAATATTCGCCTCACTTTCATTCCACGTACTACTTAATTTTAAATTGAAATTTCCATAAATACTTCTTCGTGGCATGTACCAAAACATTACCTTAATTAATTTGTCGCCAATCAAAATGAATTTTCCTACGCACCACTAATCAAGTAAAACATTCCTATCTAAAATAACAAAAATGAAAAACTTTCTCGTAAAATTCCTTGCTAAAAAATTGTTGATTTACACCATGGATATTTTTTAATTTCACATTTAATATTAAATTGATTTTCTCGGATTGCATCGAGTTTGGACTTGACCCAGATGACTTGAATTAACAGAGGATTGGATTGTGTGACAGAATCACTTATATTTCAATTAAACTCAATTCAGTCCAATTGTATTAGGTCGGGTCGAGTTGGATTTTTCATCTCATTGTATATTTCAAATACGAATTCCTCAAAGCGTAAAACAAACAAAACAAGGTAAGATCATGTGCTTAATATTATATATAGTACAAGAACATGCATAAATGTCGCAATGTACATATGAATATATTATAATGTTGGGAGAACCAATGATCAACAAAACGCAAGCATGTTACGGCTCTTGACGACGGTTTAAGAGAAGATGACTAATCTTTCTGACTGAGACTTTAACCAGTTGAAAGACATTACTGAAGATCCTACGTTTTATCTTCCCTCTCGCAGGCGGAGCATTGCATTCTCCTTTTTTGCCGCATTTCTTCTCCATCCTTGCGACTCAGCAGCTTTGCATGGCACTCGCTAAGAACTAATCTTCAGAGACAAAGAAACGACTAGATAGAGAGTTTTTGATCAATAATATACAATAATTAATCTTTCTTTCGTTGTTTATATACACAGTAATTAAATTGACAAGTAGGTAAGTGAGAGAGTTTGATAAAGAAAGTATACTTAATTCTTTATTAAATATATTTATTAATATAGGATAACCAAAGAATCAATGTCCTTGTCAATCGCATACCAATCAATCATCATCAAAACAGTTAGAATACGAAACTTCTTTTTGATTTTAGTCAACCAATATTGAACATTGTAAACATCGAGTGCACTCTCGCTCCAATGGCTGGATTTAGCATCTCTTTTCATTCTATTGAATGCTACAATTAGATAAATACAAGATGTTAGATAAGTTAATGCCATCATTTTCTCTTTCTGCTTTTAGTAGTTTTTTTTTATATATATGAATTTAACCCAAATTGTTCACCTACTTCTTTTAAAATCTAGCTTTCAATAAAAGTAAGATTATTATTATATGTAGTAGTAGTAGAAATTTTTTTAACCCGACGAAATGAGTTAAAAGCTGTTACGTATCTCATTTATTTAATTTTTTTATTCTTTTAAATATATAATAAGGACATGGGGTAGTTTTTTTTTTCAGATAAGTAACGTGATAAGTTTTTAATTTCACTTGTACAGTTAAAAAAATTTCACTATCAGTATACTCATACTTAATTATTAATAAAATTAAGGTTCAAATCTTAATATTTACTAATTTTGTTTTCTCCATGTCTCTTTAGTTGTGACTTCTTTTATACCCAAAAAATAATATCTTAAAATTAAACTCGAGATAAGCCCTTTTAATTATTATGAAAAAACTCACTTTACCTAAAAATTTTGACTTATCCTAAATATTTCTAAAAATTATAATAGTTAAAATTCGAGGCATCCCTCATTAAAATCAAAGATATACTAATCTATAATAAAAGTATTTCTCAACCGAATTTAAGACTTAATCTAATTGATTTACATAGTTAATATTAAAAAGATGATAAATAATAGGTTGCTACGATTTTTTTTTTAATTCCATTTAAACCTTCTAATAGGAGTCAAAATCCAAAAGAAAAATGGATTGTAGTACTACTTAAAAGTAATTAAATACTTTATGGATGTGGCATCTTCATAATCTATGGACATCCAAGCCGGCAGCAAAAATCTTGGTTCTCCCACGAGCTTGGCGCTTGCAATGAAAATGGCCATTTCACTTCAACCCATGATCTAAATTAATTTTTTCTCACTTAATTAGCGGGCATAACGCGTATTAATTAAAAAAATATATGTTTTTAGGATTAATAATAAGTAAATATTTTTTTTTACTAGATTAAATTTTGTTCTATATAAAAGATACTCACTCCAATTTATAGCTTATGTTAGAATGAAGTTAATTTCTGTTAGTATAGAAGAATATATGACAACTAGTGACGGTGGACATGAGAATTCTTTAAAATATTAAGCCTTGAAATCACAACCTCTTAACTTTACTTGTAAAGAAAAAGGATTAATTAACTCTACCATGGAAAGAATAAGGACCTTTTTTCTTCTTCCTTTTTTTTTTTTTCATTTAATTCTCTTATTAGTCTTAACTCATGTAACTAAGTTACTCAAACATTAAGCATATATGATAATTCGTGTATTCATATTTTTTATCATAAGCATGTTTAAAATATTATATATTTATATAAATTTTATTACGTTACGTGTTACAAACACAGGCATATATTTTTGTAGTATTCATGTCATATTTTAATTATTTTTTATATCATATTTATATTATATAATCATATCATATCCATAATTATCAATTCTAAACCTGCCAAAGAAATATAAAACAATGTCGGGCTTAATTAATTCTAAACGTGCCAAAGAAACCAATTAATTTGGAGTGTCCCTTAGCTGAAGAAATCGTGGTGTTTTTTTTTCAAGTGAAGAAAATGACTCTAAGGTTGTTATGTATAGATTTGGAACTATCTTCTTCAACAAAGTTTTTCTTAATTATATAATTATGTTCACATACATGTTTTGTTTTAAAAGTTTTGGAATTATAGGTTTTTAATTACAATTTACATGCACCCAGGCCGGCTGCAAAAGTTAATCGATGACATACAACTTTGGACAAAATTGTCGCATCAGAAAGCAAATACCTAGGAATATAGAATGCTGTTGTGTATTTTGAAGGGATTTAAATTACGTTTTTTCTCATATCATGTATATTATATTCATTATTATTGCAAATGTAATTAATATTATTATAATTAATTATGTTAAATATTGATAAACAGATCAAAATTATAAAATAATGACTGTAATATCATTTGATTATCATTATTTAAATCTATAGTATTTTATGTAAGAAGCATGCCGAGACATTCCAAGTCATAACAAAGTCAATTACAATGCAAACTCTGCTGCTCAGGAGAAAGAAATCAAAAGCTAACATTATAAGTTTGAATGAAGAAAATAATAACGTAAACGCCTAAATTTGTTGATATTTTTATTTGCTTTAGGAATTTTAATTAATTAGTTTTAATTGTCAACTGTCAATGGTACAAGTCTACTGTTGATAATTCTTTTGAAAAATATGTTTGCATTTAATATAGTCATTATTGAGCAACAAATGATTTTCATAGTTGCACTTGGAAGTAGTCCATGTAAGGTTAACACCACCTTTATAAATAATATATATATATATATATAAAAGACCCTCAATCTCATATATTAATTAAAATTTTGTGATATATATATATATATATATATATATATCATAACGAGTCACCACAAATTTTCAATATGGATCAAAAGTGTTACACTTTCATTTCCTTAAATGAGCATTGGAATGCTTAATTCACCCTTTTTTTTCCTTTGGATATTTGAGTTTACAAAGATTTAACCGTGATCACTGAAATTAAAAGTCTTTGTAAACTCTACCAACGGAAATTTTTACACGGCTGTTGTTAATATAAGAACTCCCAACCTCTTCTCTGTATATGTGTTAAATACTATCAATATTGAGTTCGGATAACTGAGGATTTTGTTAGTGAGCACTCTTAAGATACTCTTTAAAGTTAGTTAATACTGTTCGTAATAATAACATTATATTAAATGCAATGATCAACAACTTTATTCATCATTTTCAAAGCATTGAATGAAGATATTATCACAAATGATAATCTTAAAAAATTGTTATTAAAACACTCACTAACAACATCCAGTAACTGATAACATTAATGTCTCTAATTTTAATATTTTCATTTATATCATTCTACTTATTTTATGTTTCACAGTCTATACTGCATTTTATCTACTTATTTATTGTTTCCCAGACTTGACCTTGTATAGTTGTTGAATGGCAGTTCAGATTACTCAAGACTTATCATAAAGTATAGTAACAGCTTCACTGTTGATTTACAAAGCAGCAAAGAAAATAACCATTTAGTCAATGAAATGAACAAATGGCCTTAGTTGCAGAAGAATTGTGCATTTTAGATTTCAAATTGCAATTCAACAAATGCATCAATCACAGAAAAGAATCATCAGAAGAAAAAAAACCCTTCTTTCATGAAATGGATATTCCTTACCTTTTGTCTTGAATTCGAACTTTTGTTGTATTATTCTCCCCCCTTTACTTTTGTCTTTGGTTTGTGTTGCAGCTATGAGGTAAGAAAACCAGTCCCTTGACCGGTAAACAAATCAAAGAAGGAAGGTAAACAAAGCTTGAAAGATGGATTTTGGACTTCTTCCCAATTTTGCCGGTGGTGATGAACTTTCCTTATCTGCAGTTAACAAACCTTGAACCTGATCTCCCAGTTTTCCCTGATGAACATAAAAAAATGCTAGCTGATAATTACTAAATGTTTTTTTTTTCTAAATACAAAAAAGACCGCAGCTTGGGATAGGGAAAGGGGTTGAAGATGCTGGTATTCAAGCTCTTGACTTGCTAAATACCACCTCTTAAGGGTGGCTGCATGAATCAACTGGACTAAGCCTCTGATTTAGAGGAATTGTTATTTCAAATCAATTATTCAATTGCAAAAAAAAAAAAAAAAAAAAAAACATGGTTTGATTATTGAGGTTAATCATTTTCATGGACATAAGTCAGTATTTGAACCCTGCCATTGTTAATTCTTTGAGAGGCAGGCAACAGGTTTTGAATCTGTAACAAATTATGAAGCCAGTTTTGATATTTACCTCAGCAGCATCCTTGAGCGGTCCCCAACATTCCATACGATTGTACTTGGGCAAACTAGAATGAAAGTAAACACAAACTAAAGCATCCATTAGTTCAGGGTGTTCGGTGAAAAGGACTGAATCTCCATGAAGCACGGCTTTAAGTACCTAGTTTTGCATTGCAAAAAAAGTTCAGCAAGCGTTACCATTTACCACCATTCAGAAATCTGTCTATTAAATGGCTGAATGAAGTATTAAATCCTCAATCGATATCACAAATACGCCATGTCTAAAACATCAAAATGAGTTCAAAAATTCTAATCATCTTGTAGTCGTATTCTTCTTTGATGTGAAGGATGAAAAACTTACCAAAGGTAACTCCTTGGAGAAAATGTGGTACCTAAACTCAGCAGCAAGGTCAAGCAAGAGATTTGGACCGCTTACATAACAATGCACATTCAGAAACATGGTCTCTTTCACTTTCTTCCACTCGGCAACAACATCATCATTGTTATACCACCCTTTCAACTGCATGTTATTAACATGCAATGTGTGAAAGCACCATTAATTAGATGTCTCAACCACAAAATTCCTCCAACTGCTACTATATTCAATAAATGGTAACTGCATACTGACTACAAATAGTTAACTTCTCCATTAGGATCTAAAACTTTTAGATTAAAGGAAAAATATTAGTGCAAAGTTCAAATCCGAAGATAGAAATTAATAGGATTCGTACCTGATCAAGGTTGATGACATTTAAGATGGTCAATGTTAAGTTAGCTGTGAAGTCACAATGGGAAAGGATGTAGGTTCTTGGGATTATTGCAGAATAATTTTTTAGCCCCTTTCCCATGAAGACAACTTTGAGTTTTGAAGCTTCAAAAATTGCCGGAGGAACCAAAAGCCTTGCAGCCTAGAAATCAAGAATGTCAATATGCTATTCATTTGGGGAATTACGGACTTTTAAGAATAATTGTGGCAGAGTAAGCATTATTTGCAGCAGAGCTTCTTGAAGCAATTCACATTTAATCTTCTAGAAGACTTTCAATAAAGTTGAACTACACCGAAAAAGTCGAGATCATAAATGGATGTGAGAAAACACTGCAATGAATGCAGATGTGGCTCCTAGATTTTGCCAGAACTTACTATATAATGCTTATTTCATAATGTGCAAAGCAAGTAATGGGAAACAGATGCATCGATAAATGACTGAATTATGAATGAAATCGGTGAAAGGAAAACCTCTCCAACATTTTCATTTTAAGCTAGTTTTATAGAGCTCTTATATACGTAGCCCAGCTAGATGGCGACCCATATGTTTCCAAACAAGCAACCCGGATGTGCCATACTTTAGATATCGTCTTCGTTAAGCAATAAATTAAAGCAAAAGGGCTAGGAAGAACAAAACTGACGTAGAGTGTAAAAATGGACCGGTAATAGGATGATAACATTGATTGATGCAGTCCCTGCTATATTTCGTAACTCCAAAAGACTATTTTGTAATATTATTGAGATCATGAAGGTAAGGATGCAACGCAACGTCGGATAAAATTATCTCGTTTTCATGTCAACGCGAAATCAAGCAGGAACATAGATCATTCCTACAACAAGCTGAGGACTCAGAAGTACAGAGTTTTACAGCTGCCGAAAGTAGTGCATTGTAGCAGCATTGAGAATTTGGGACCCATATTTATATTTGCAAAGAAAATAAAGTGGAAAGTGAAATCAAGTGAATGTTGCAAGTCTATCCACCTAGATGCAATGATATTTTATATTTCCCATCACTGAATCGCCCAATATATGACATGATTTTCTTATTTCTGATATAACCTATAAGTCCAAAAGGATGCATATACCAAGCAGAGCTGAAAGGGTATTCTTAACATGTAACCTATGTTGCTCGGACTCCGGATGCATATCGGATACGGATATGCTCAATTTTTTCCAAGTCTATATATTTGGAGGATCACAACTCATACATATTTGGACATGAGTTTCAGATACGGTTATTTTAGGAAAAATTAAGATTAAGAGTAACAAGCATATAAGCCAAATATTAGATTTTCTCTTTTTCCCTATAGTGTGTGTCATTCAATGATTTTATTCATAAACAGCCTGAGCAAAGCCCCGGCAACCCAGAAGGGTAGAACAGGTGATAGCCAAAGGTGCATGAACAAAGTCTACTTAGATTTTGGAACTACAATAAAAATGACATTATCTAAAGCAAATTCCACACCAAGAATAAACTAATTGTCATGATCTAAATAATTGTTATGTTACTAAACTAAACCATCAAGTTCAAAATACCTCCATCAAACATTTATATATAGCAATGGCATTACAAAACAAGAGTTCACCTCAGAGACAAGGGTATTGTAGGAGGCTCTAGCACTGCTGTTTATGTAAGAAACCTGAAGCTGAAATGTCCTGAATTTGCTGTTCTTCGCAGCACCAAAGCCTTTCAATGGTAATGAAGGCGCAAAGGAGGCATAGTAAGCAGACTGGCAGGCCATGGAACAAGCAATAACCTACACTTTCTCTTCTTCTTCATTGTTCAAGAGCCACCATTATTGTCTTCTCTGAGAGCTTCTTTTTTTTTTTTTTTTTCCTCAGATGAGAAAGAAAAGAAAAAGGAATGATATGATTGATGAAAATTGCCGGGGTAATTGTGGAGAATTGACGTTCAGAGATTGTGTGTGTCTGTGTATGTGTTAATTTGGATTTGTGATTCATAAGACCCCACGAGTCAAAAATCTTTGTCAAAGCCTTCTTTTCCTCCACACAATTTGTTTATAGTTTTTTTAAAAAATAATATTGCCTGCTTCTGAAATTGTGTATTGGAACGTTTGCGCCATCTCATCTATATTTCTTTTGGAATTTTGATGAACTTTTGGATAATGTAATGACGTGGCCTTAGCTGGGTCAATTGATTCAATTTTCCAAAGCCACCCAGCTGCTCCAAAATCAAATTCAGTTGGAGAAAAGCTGAGGAGTTTTGAGTTTTGATTCTACGCCATGTAGTTGATTAATGACTGAAAATTTAATTTACAAAGGATTATTTTACCTTCATTTAAACTTAACCAAATACTATTAAACACTATTATCGATCATGTTGAACTCTGAACATTTAGTTTGTAGAAAAGATAGGATGCTATTTTTGATAATGACTTTGATGATATAGAGAAATAATTGCCGTATAAAATTTAACATGTAATCTCATAAATTTAAATACGATATAATTATATGATATTAATATAAATTAAATATAAAAATAATTAAAATAAAATAAGTCATAAATAATAAAATAAACATGATATGAATATATAAATAAATTAAAAATTTTATATAAAAAATATTTTAAATATAATGATAATATATAAAAATACGTATAAAAGGGTTAGATCTTGATAGGAGGGTTGATTGAAGATTTTAACTATATGGTTTAAGCCAAACCAGCCACACACTTCCAGCAGTGCATGTGGTTAGGTTAGGTTAGGCCACATTGCAATTTGCAATTAAGATGAATTAATTAAAACCTGATGTTTACCGGTGAGCGTTACGTTAGTTCAGGGGTATTATAGTCGGTTTTAAGACGGGGGTTTTGAGTTCCAATTCAGAAAATAATAATAATAATAATAACCATAACGGAATGCGTGGGCAGTTACGTCAATTTATATTTTAATGATGAAAACCATAATAACAAATAGCTTGCTTCGACTTTAGAATCACTTCTGTTGAAACAAAAGAACTTATCAATTGAATAATTCATCATTGATTTCGATACTAATCATAACGTAGCCCCCAAAGAGTTAAAATCATGTGCAGTAGCAAATTGGGTTTGTATGACAAATTACAATATTTGATAACAGAATTTAAGATCCCATGGACATGAACACCCAAGTTCCAAGTTACTAATGTTCTATGTCTATAACTTCTAACAGCAGGTTTGACCAATGATTTAGGTTAATTAGTTTTTAGTACCATAGTTCTGTTGCAATATTGAGTTTGAATCATTGCTGCTTCTATCATTTGCTTGATAAATGAACAAATTTTGAATTCTTTATAAATGGTTTATCATTAATAGAATATTTCATTCATTTACAGTTCTAAACATCTAATAATTTTTATATAAGAAAAAAAAATTAGTTTAAGAAATCACCTGAAACGGGTGTGATATAATAATAAAATATATCTTTATCAAAATTAATTTTAAACCGTAAAATAGATAAAAATATGTAACAAAGACAAATGTCAAAAAAAAAAAAATCATGAACACTAGAGGCTTGTGAGTCAGGATTCAAGGGTCCAATTTTATGGGCCTAAATAATGGCAAATAGGACAGTTTTATATGGACCTAGTTCTGGCCCCATTCATACAAATTTTCGTTCCTCTAAAGTACATCTTCATTGTCCTGTTGGAATTGTGACGTTTTATGTCATTTAAAATATAAAGGGGATTGAATTGACGGGAAATTTTAATTCCATCGTTTAATTAAAAAAATTAAATTTTAAATATATAATTTTAATATTAAATAATTATTAATATAATAAATAGTTAATAAAAATATACATATAATTTAATAATATGATCTTGATAATTAATATAAAATTAAAAGTTAAATGTTTAAATCTTATTATTTCTAAAAAAATTAAATAAAAATAATAAAAAATATAAAATTACATTTTTATTAATTTAATTCGATTTTTTATCAATTTGACTAATTTTTATTAGTTTGATAAAACTTTGAATAAATGGTTACATATCGAATCAAATAAATTATTAATTTTTTTATTAAATCGATTCAATCGATTTGGTGTTTATAAATATATTTTTTTTAAATATATTAAAAATTAAAAAAATTAATATAATTAAATTTTTATAAATTAAAGTTATTTAATACTTATATTTTGTTTTAAAAAAATTAATCGTGAAAAGTGAAAAAAAAAAAAAAAAAAAACTACAAAAATGGAAAATAGGATGATGACGGTGACGATGATGATGATGAAGTTAATGGTCTTTTCATAGAATGATGAATTTTATGAAGGGAAGCTTAGGTGGGCCAGTGACCCATGTTCTAATCAATGGGCTTTAGAATTGATCTTCCATTATTGTGCATGTAAATTTGAGTGTCGGTGGAGTACTGAAAGTGTGTTCATATTATCAAATATGAAAGAATCATACAATACAAATAAAATAAAAATATAATATAAAAAATAATATTAATATAATGTAAAAATAAATATATAACAAAAATTTTTAATATATTAAAATTTATATAAATATATTAAATATGATTATCATATATAAATATATAAAATTATTGTAAAAAAATGAATAAAGAATGATCAGATTGTTGTCAACACGTCTTCACCGTCCCAGGCAAACAATTCTTTCTTCATTTCTTTCTTTTCTTACAGTTTTTTTATTGACATTATTAAATTCATTACTGAAATCTCCTTTTCTTTTGCTTTCACAATCTTCTGCATTTCTCAATATATATATATATATATATATATTTATTTATTTATTTATTTCTTTTTATAGTTGCCGGTATATTTGTCCTTGCCGCTTATGATTTCGAAGATAAACAATTTAATTTCCAAAAATGTGATAAAAAACATATTATTTTTGAAAAAAAAAATTTGGAAATAACTTATGAAAATTTTATTTAGAAAAAAAAATAAAAAAGAATAGTATATTTGAAGATTTTGAGGGGTTTAATTTAAATCCAATGATTTTGTCATATCTTTGTCGGTAAAAAAAAGGGAAAATGAAAGATATTTTTTTTAAAAAAAAAAGAAAAAGAATTCAAAGATAAAAGAATAATTTGGAACACAAGCATGTGCCCATCAAGTCAGCTGCCGAAAATGACCATCAATTTAAATCATTTATTTTATGTTGAATAAATCTCAATTTCAATAGGATTTTGGGGACAGCTTTTTGAAAAAGACACTTGTAAATTATAGGAATTGGCGTAATTTTTTTTTTTTTAACGAAGGTAACTTTTTTTTCCCCCCAAAATATTAAAGAAGTTTTTGAACTCTTTTATTAAGTAAATATTTATATTTTTATTATATTTAAAAATATTTTATATACTTATTTATATTTAAATATATATTTTAAATTTTTTTATTTTAGTTCTAAAGGGGTAAAGTATAGGTAAAAAAAGAATTCTAATTAAAATTGTGAGTGATTAATAGAATTATTTATGAGTTGGATTAAATAATATTTAGTGTAATAAAAAAATTTATTTATCTAAGATCTAGTTTAGCTTGACACATTGGTCTTGAAAAACTCATTTTATTTTTTAATATTTTTATATTTTATAATTAAATTTAAATAAAATAATTTTTATTAATTAAATAATAATTTAAATCAAATTAGATTGAGTTAAGCCTAAAGGGTTGTGTTCAAGATTCGATTTGGACAAAAAAAGGATAATTGAAATATAAATTTGAACTCTAAACTTATCAAATGCTAATTAGTTGCATCAACCGTTAAACTTCAAGTTCTTATATATCTCAAAATTACGCTTTTATATTTTCTTTAAAACTTAATTATGTGTTTTTAATATTTTAAATTATTTTCTATAAATTTTTTTATTTTTACATTAAAAATTATGATACATTAATTTTATAAAACATTAAAATTTAGTATAAAATACTTTAAAGTAAATTTTTTTAGCACTTTAATAATCAAATGAAACAAGCAACATGGGAGGAGAGAATATGTTAAACCTTATGCATGATATTTCAAATATATATATAAGTAATATAATATCTTCTCTTAAACTTAGTGAAAACACTGCATTAAATATAAAATATATTTTAAATAAAATATTTTAGCTATTTCTTCTTGTAATTAGATTTAATCATAGGTCAAGTTAGATTGTGATTTTAAAATTTTAAAATTTAAATTTAGATCCGAATTTAATTTAATTTGATTATCTGAATTTATTGTTTAAATATTAAAATATTAAAAATTTATATATAACATTAACTTTAAATAAAATATTATTTTATTTTATAAATAATAATTTAAATTAAATTAATTTAAATTATAAAATATCATACTTATAATCAATTCAAACTAAATCAAACTTACCGATCAATTACTTGAGGTTTGAAGTGTTCTACCTATAGCACCCGAAGCCTAATATTTTAACTTATTTTAAAAAATGGGTTCAAATTTTTGTGCAACCAATTTTTCAGGAATCCTTCAGAGTCGAGACTCACGTTTACAGCCATAGTCGTATTAAATCTAACGCATTGTGAATTCATCCATTGGTCAATTTGGAAAGTATTTTTAATATGCAATATAATTTCCATCATTACTACACAATATTCAAGATGATTTCTATTATTTCCAAATCTCCATAATATTTCCGACAGTAGGATTGGGAAAAAAAATCAACAAAATCTAAAATCGATTTTAATCATTGTATTTGATTTAGTTTTTATCAAATTCGATATGAATTTAATTTTAAGTAATAATTAAATATATTTGGTGAATTTTAATTTTTTTATATGTTAAAAAATTATAATTATTTAAATTAAATAAACTCTAATTTTTAATATTTTATTTTGTTTTAATACAAAATATTTTAATTTTTAAATTAATTAAAAAATTAAAAATATTTTTAAAATTTTCAAAGATAAATCGATAAATTTGAACAAATAAAACTTAAATCAAGTCAATTTTATTATAAATATGATTTGATTAATTTTAATTCAAATTTTAATAAATTAAAATATGAATCCATTAATTATAATATTTTAAAAATAAATCAAATACGAGCGGATCCAACTGTTTCGTTTCCTTTACACGCAGCCAACAGCCAACAGAAAAGTAGTAATAATCTGCTGTCAAAAAAGCCAAACTCAACTTGCAATTGCATATATAAATATCAGCTTCAGTTTTTGCTCCATTTCTCTCTATCTTCATCTCCCTGTTACTACGACAGTAATAAAATGAGCAAAGACACCTAAATTTCTCCAAACCCAGATCCCTACAACAAATCTACAACAACCCCACCAAAGAAACAAAAAGAGGTTCTGTCTTAAACATACTACTCTAGATTTTTTTTTTTTAAATTTTCTTTTACATTCTCTTTGTGTTATTCAATGTCTTGATTAGTTAAGCGAATGTCTTGGTTATGAGTTTTTTACATGTAATTAAAAGTGCTTCAAATGGTGTTTTTAAGTTTTTGCTTTTATGCTTCGTTTTTGCTGATCATGGCTTCTGTAAGTTGCACTCTAATGGCAAGAAGATTGAAAAATGACTATTAAGTGGAATTTTGGGATCTGGGTTTATTTCCTAAATCAAGAAAAAAGATTTAATTTTGAGAATATAGTTGTAATCTTTATTTGAAAAGATGCTGATTTGGTCTCATTTATTGTTACCTATGATGTTCTTCGTTAACTGGTAGCTGTGCTGCTCAGGTGTTTTAACTCTTTTACCGTCAACATGTAATGGTTGCTTCTACAGGAGATTTTGGCTTTAGTATTTTCAAGCTATTGACTTTTCTTGTAGAAAAGTGGACAAAATTATATGCATAGATGCAAGTAATTCAGTTATCATTCGCTTGTTTTAGTATAGTGGTGCTACTCTACTCCTGGATTCAATTGTCTGTAGATTTGGCCGTCTAGATCTACTCTTTTTCTCTCGCTCATCGTGTTTCTATCTATCAGTTTGATTTACTAGATCACAAGTACAACAGATTATGTATGATTATAAAAGTTGAGATCGGATTGGAAGGAAGTTTGTTTGTGGTACTAATTGGCTAGTTGTTATTGCTTTTTCCAGCTGTATGTAACAAGAAAAACAATTAAAAAGAAACATGGCCATGGGGAAGTATTCCAGAGTTGATGGGAGGAACTCGTCGAGTTACTGTTCGACGGCTACTATAGTTGTGTTTGTTGCTTTTTGTTTGGTTGGGATTTGGATGTTCATGTCCTCATCAGTTGTTCCAGTTCAGAATTCGGAATTGTCATCTCCGGAGACCGGAAATGAGGTGATGCAAACCGTGCCAAAAAGTGTTTCTAAGCAATTTGATGATACCTCTGGTGATCTATCAGAGGATTCAGTGAGAGAAGATGGCACTGGTATGCGTGGTAAAGTATCTGGCAATACTGATGAGGAGTCTCAGAATTCTGCTGAGGAAAACCGAGAAGAAAATCATGCAAATGAGAGTTCGGACGAGAAAACTGAGTCTGAAAATGAACAGAAAACAGTGGATGAAGATGATGCAAATGGGAATGTTAAAGATGGGGAAACAAATTCAAGAGAGGGAGAGTCAAATTTAGAAACCGGTCAAGCAGACAATGAAGTTGGTGAAATGAATAACAATGTGCAGGCAGAATCCGAGGGGAGCTCAGGTGAAAACACATCCGAGTCAGCTGAGGGTGGTAAGAACTATGACGAAGAAGCAAGTGAAGATAAAATAAAACATGTTGACCAAGAGGCTACTTTGACCAAGGAGAAGAATGAGAAAAATCAAGACGAGCCCTTGGAACAAAGTGCTGTTGAGAATACTGTGGAAAGCCAGGAAAACAATCAAGCTTCAAATGATATTCTTCCCTCCGCTGCTCAGTCAGAAATTTTGACCGAGTCTACTACTCAAAATGGAGCTTGGTCAACTCAAGCAGAAGAATCACAGAATGAGAAGAAATCACAACAATCTTCAACATCCAATGAAAAGAAGGGTCACAATTGGAAAGTCTGTAAGTCAACTGCTGGGCCTGACTACATACCTTGCCTGGACAATTGGCAAGTTATTAGAAAGCTTCCAAGCACAAAGCACTACGAACATCGAGAGAGGCACTGTCCTGATGAAACCCCTACATGTCTTGTCCCTCTGCCTGAAGGATATAGGCGCTCAATAAAGTGGCCTAAAAGCAGGGATAAAGTAAGCGCCTATCTGCCGCATGAACAAGTGTATTTGTTTTCTGTATTTAATTTGGTTGAAATTTATTGTTTTGGTGCTTGGTGCAGATATGGTACTACAATGTCCCCCATACCAAGCTTGCAGAGGTTAAGGGGCACCAAAATTGGGTTAAAGTAACTGGTGAATACCTTACCTTTCCTGGTGGTGGAACTCAGTTTAAGAATGGGGCTCTTCATTACATTGATTTTATTCAACAAGTAGGTGCTTTCATATATATATATATATATATATATATATATATATATACATATATATATATTCTGTTTAATATTCAATGG
>JBBYHM010000016.1:8021429-8032251 GCA_038381775.1 Adansonia rubrostipa | reverse complement strand
ATATTCTGTTTAATATTCAATGGGGTGAGCTAACTGGTTTGCGTTTCAGTTCGTATTGCTTTTATTTTTTGCTGAAATTATTTTATCTAACTACCAAAATTTGAATACATATTTGCTTTAACAATGCAGTCTGTTCCTGAAATTGCATGGGGAAAAAGAAGCCGTGTAATACTGGATGTTGGGTGTGGGGTGGCTAGCTTTGGAGGCTATCTCTTTGAAAGAGATGTTCTTGCCATGTCATTTGCTCCTAAGGATGAGCATGAAGCCCAAGTGCAGTTTGCACTTGAACGGGGAATTCCCGCCATCTTAAATGTGATGGGAACCAAAAGGCTACCTTTTCCTAGTTCTGTCTTCGATCTTGTGCACTGTGCACGTTGCAGGGTCCCCTGGCATGTTGAAGGTGGGATTTCATTTTTGTATTTATCAGTGTTTAGTCATATACTGTTATATTCTTTTCTAATAGGGAGACACATCTGAGGTATATTTCAGGTGGCAAACTTCTGTTAGAGCTTAATCGTGTCCTTCGACCTGGTGGTTACTTTGTTTGGTCTGCCACTCCAGTTTACCAGAAGCTTCCTGAAGATGTTGGCATTTGGCAAGGTAAAACATTTTATAACATAGTAATGTGTCTCCAAAGAGAGAATGAGATTTTGATTTATCTTAACAAGTCAATTTTCATTTTTTTTTGGGCCGTGGTTCTTGATGGCAGAGATGTCGCGGCTGACAAAATCAATGTGCTGGAATCTGGTGACTGTCAAAAAGGACAGATTAAATGCTGTCGGAGCTGCAATATATCGGAAGCCAACTTCCAATGAGTGCTACAACAACAGATCTAAAAATGTACCTCCACTTTGTGAAGAATCTGACGATCCCAATGCAGCCTGGTGAGTTTTACTTTTAGACATCAGTATGTTTTCCCTTAGTACATTACCGTACTAAGTTTAAATTAATTTCATAATAAATTACGAAATGAAGTTTATAATCAGTTGGAAACTGGCTTTTACTGCATATGATTATTTTGTGACTCTTTTCACCATAAACCTTCCAGTGCAATTCTGAATATATCAAACATAAGCTTTAGATGCTGCATTTCATTATCTTCCAAGAGTTAGTCATTAGGAATAAGAGAGAAGTTCTTAGTTTGGCTATAATCGGTCCCAGCAACTCTTGTTTATTTTTATTTTTTTAAATTTTACATTTTTTAAGATGTATTTGGGTGAATGACGCATGTTTTATGCTAGTGAAGGAACATTTTATTAATCGTTTCTAATGCATTTTTGTATGTCTGAGGTAGTCCACATACGTTTGGTCCAAAAGTTCTCATTATGTTGAAGGAACATTTTTCGTAATGAAAATGTACTCCCAACTTTCTTGATGAATAATGTTTGCAATACTCTGATTGGATGATATTTTTCTTGTTCATATCTTCAGGAATGTACCCCTTCAGGCATGCATGCACAAAGTGCCGGAAGATTCAACAGACCGTGGATACCTTTGGCCTGCACAATGGCCAGACCGGTTGGAACAACCTCCGTATTGGTTGAATTCTCAGGTTGGCGTTTATGGTAAGGCTGCTCAGGAGGATTTCACTGCAGACCACAATCACTGGAAAACTGTTGTCTCCCAGACATATTTGAACGGGTTGGGAATCGACTGGTCTTTCGTGAGAAATGTCATGGATATGAAAGCTGTTTACGGAGGGTATCTCGTTTAAAGTTTCTCTAGTTTCGACTGTATTCATTAGGCGTATAGTTAAAATATGTTCTCTTAAAGTGCATTTAGACGTTTATAATCTTCGATCCTAGTTCTTTTTCTTATCATGCGTCTATGCTCTGGTTTATAGGTTTGCTGCAGCCCTGAAAGACTTGAAAGTGTGGGTTATGAATGTAGTTCCAATCGACTCTCCTGATACACTTCCGGTAATCTATGAACGTGGCTTGTTCGGAATACATCATGATTGGTGCGAATCATTTAATACGTACCCCAGAACATATGATGTTCTTCATGCTGATCATCTCTTCTCCAGTATCAAAAAGAGGTTTGCCATCTTCCATGATATATATATATATATATATATATATATATATATATATTTCTTGCAGATTTCATTCTCAACCAAGATTTCCTCCCATGATATGACGTTTGATTTACTGACCATGCAGGTGCAAGTTGGTTTCTGTAATCGCGGAAGTTGATCGGATTCTGAGGCCGGAAGGCAAGCTGATTGTTCGAGACAACTCTGAAACCATAACCGAGGTGGAGAGCATGGCTAAATCTCTACAATGGGAGATTCGAATGATTTATTCAAAAGACAATGAAGGATTGCTTTGCGTTCGCAAGAAATTTTGGCGTCCCACCGAGGAAGAACCTATAAAGTCCGCCATTGTTTGAACATGATGCTTCCGTTTACTCTCTGTTTTCTCCACTGGGCATAATATTTACATATTCTTTTCTATTCACAAGCATGTTATGGTTTTACCATAGGTATCTATCCTTCCATTTGCAAATGTAAAATTGTTTAGTTGATTATATTTTAGACCTACTTCAGCAATTACAATTTTTGTGTCAAATTTCCCCTGATTAAAATTAAAATTAAAATAAGCAGGTTCCATTAATAGGAATCTTAATTAAGATCAAATTAATGCTTGATGAATTTTCATGCTATTAGGTAGTTGCATGTTTATGATATTGAAGAATACTGGATAATGAATTCTTTTATGACAAGATTGGAGGATCAATTTATTGTTGCCGAATTGTCATAAATTTGATATTCAAATTAAGGTGACGGAGATTAAGTTGTGGATTAAGTTATTTTCTTAAGATAATGCATTGTCTTGGTAATAAAATCGTATACAAAGAAATATTGCATGCTGTTTTTAAAGATATAACACGTTCAGTCACTCATTGTGCGTAACTTGCAGAATGTAAAAGTTCCATCAAAGTAACGTTTTTTTGCCTGTTAATTAATACTCTTGAGAAAACTTAGAAAAATCTTTGATAAATATAATAATGGAATACTTGAAGGAAATAATTTTCTTTTGAAAGTGGATAAGAAAAAGCAATCTGTATATAGTAAAATTTTAGAAAAGTAACCAGGATTGTATTTAAATATTTGTACCTCAAAGTTCTCAAATTTAATGTTGATAAACTTACAAAATATTTGATTAAATCTCTTACATATAACTCCATAAGTAAAACTTTATGCGTTTGATTTTTTTTTAAAATACTCCAATGTATAAATCTTCACGTATATTTTCCTTATAAAAACTAATCCGACCATTTGAAAAAAAAAATAATATAATTTAAAAATTAAAAATATTAAAAATATTAAAATTAAAATTAAAATTTATTAAACTATGCCTAGGCTGGCATGATTATGATGGACGAACCCTTGGGGGGGGTTTTGTTTGGACGAGCAAAGTTTTGAGGAAGATAGGGGCAATCTTCTTGTCATTGGAGGGCGAGCAGAATTGCCACTGCTGACTCAACAACATTATTTGGTACTGATCTCAAACACGATATTTCAGCTCATGCTTGTCTTTCACTTCATATGTTCAAGATGCTAGGAATTCTCTTACATTTTGATTTTAAACTAATGCTACAAAATCTCTATCAGATTCATAGGAATGACTCCAGGATCATTACAACTCATGCAAAATCAAATGTAAAAAAAAAAAAAAAAATTCAGACTTACGACAGTAAATTTATTTATGAATTACGTTTATTGAGATTTGGAGCTTTTATTTTTATTTTTTTAAATTTGATTTAGGTTGGCTTATTACGATTGATTTGAAAATTTATTTAAAATTTTTTTATATTATTAAAATATTATTTTATATTAATATTTATATATTTAATAATTAAATTTAAAAAAAATATTATTTTTATTATTAAATAATAATTTAAATTATATTAAATTGATTTAATTTATATTTTTAATAATTTTATTGAAGACTGGACTCATATGTGACAAGTCTACGTACCACTGTGCCAGTTGATGGGCCATTGAATTCCCCATTTTTCATCAGCATTAAAAAAAAAAATTGCAAAAACCTTCCACTGTTTGTTTTGTCATATTAGCATATTATCAGAATCTCATTAACGATTTCACCTTCTGAATATGTCAATTTTATTAGCTCTACTTATGGTCTCCTAAGTCCCAATAATTTCATAAAAATTATTTTTATTTAAATTTAATTATAAATATTAATAAAATAAATTATAAAATTATTTTAAGTAATGAAAAAATTTTTAAACTTGACTCGAGTCTGTGTAAAAAAATAAAAAAAATTTTTAAATCATAATCTCACTCAACTTATGAATATCTTTACTTCTAACTCTTCTGACTTAAATATTCGTGCATCAAGTTTAAATCTTTTTCCTTCATCCGACATTGTTCCAACTTCAACAGTAATCTAGTTTCGAGCAGCAAATCGGAGGTTCAATCATTGATTTGAAGTAGACACCTCTCTCCTCTTCGTTAAGAAAAAATTTGAATAGGCCGGGTTGCCCTTTAAACAGGAAAAAAAAA
Source organism: Adansonia rubrostipa (assembly GCA_038381775.1). Lineage (NCBI taxonomy): Eukaryota > Viridiplantae > Streptophyta > Magnoliopsida > Malvales > Malvaceae > Adansonia > Adansonia rubrostipa. Next base: position 8,027,720 of record JBBYHM010000016.1, on the reverse strand, counting down.
AAAATGTCACTTAGTTCGACCTTTGATTGCCCTAAAAGGAGTACTTAGGTAGAGATTTGAGTGCCTTAAAACACGCTGACCTTGCCTTAAAACATGAGAAGGGGTCATATTTACGTGGTCATATAAATATGATAAAAAATAATTAAAATATTATATTATATAAATATATAAATATTTTAAAATTTATACAAATAAAAGTTATTAAAATATTAAAATTTATATAATATAAAATATTTTTAATATAATTATAACATAATAATATATATAAATCTGACATAAATAAATAACTAAATTTATAAAATATATTTCTACATCTCACTGACAGCGTAGATGACAAGTTTTTAAACTACTGTTTATTTCATTGCAAAATTTTTCTCAATGTTGGTAAAGTAGCATACAAAAGGGTCAAAGTGCTTCATTTGGACTCCCTTTTCTAATTTTCTTAACCTTTTTCTTTTCTCTAATTTATTAGCTATCTGAAAACAAAATTAATGGAAAAAAAGGGCTCTATTCCTCATGTTTGCATGATTGAAATTTAAAGAATAATAATGCTATATGGTATAGGTAGGGTTCTTGTCGAGCATATATAGGGCTTAGAGAACTTTATAGGCTAATTCTTTTATCAATACCACATGCATGCTTCATGGGGTTTATATAAAAGAGTATGCATCCATGCAGTCGTACAGTATGCACTAAATGTTCATCAAATGCAATAATATTGCATGCAATCACTAAGGAACATCCGGACAGTCCGTCTGGTCCTGTCCTTACTGAATTGAGTTTTAATTTGTTTTCTTAATTTAGTTGTTATTTTAATAATAAAAAATATTTTAAATTTAATTTAATTATAAAATATGTAATAATAATAAAATAAGCTTTCGAATCGATTTGATTTGATGGTTTGAACAAAAACATTAACAATTTCAATTGTAAATGGGCCCGACCTATAGACATTTATACATGCCTTGGTTTATTTGGCGTTCCATAAGTTTTTAATCTGTTTTCTTAAATCGATAAGAAGCTAGTTATGGATAAGAAAGTACTGGAAATGTTTTCTGTATAGTAAGTTTTATGATGATACAAAACTTATGTCATGCATTCATGGTCATGCTGCAGACATACATGACGTGCATGCATGGTACATGCTACAGATATAAATGATGTGCATGGTGGCAACATTAAGCATCATGGAGTACCATGTGAATATGTATGGTATTAGATTAGGATCTCTATGTAGTTGTTAAATGTTCTTTGTACTATTTTATTGTCAAAGTGGCTTCACTGATTACAGCACTAGAGCAGCTGATCTGACGACAAAGATTTGTTACCAGAAATGTAACTGGAAGATCAAACATAAAATAAATTAAAAACTACAGCTAATGTCTGGTCCCAAAATGAATATTATAAATCCCTCAAATTCCTTACTCCAACACCTCTCAGATTCTACTTCCCTATTAGACAATGAGAGCAACAACATGAGCCTGCTTAAAGATTTATTAGTATTATCAAATTCCCCCATTGTCTGCCATTGACACATTTTCCTGAACCAGACAAGTTGGCAATCTGCATACATTACGCAACATGTCTGCTACCACTAGCCTTCTAAAGCTGTCTTTCAAAGCCCCTCTCCAGGCATCTCCGGATCATCATTATCAACCAAAATTCAAACATGTTAGTTTCTTGGAGGCAAAAGTGCTTGCTCTTCACTCTTCTTGCTTTCATTGTCCTCTCAAAATCATCAAGGTTGCCTAAGGAATACTGGGAACAGATGCTTCCCAAGAAGCTCCCAACTCCATCATCTCCCTCTAAAGGTACCAACTCCGTATCGACGTCAACAACGAAAGCAGTTAAAACGGATATAAGTCTCCCTTCGTCGGATGGAAAGGCCTAGTCGCTACTGAAGAGCTGTAATCCTACTTGCTGCTAACTGTCGTCTATGTACCTTGAGACTGTACCAATCCGAAGAGAGCACCGCAGAGTTTTGTAACTACTCTTCTGTAATTTGAAAATTTATTAGTCTGTTGTCCTCATGGACAGGATCATATACTCAAGTAGATTTGTTCAACTTGGTCTGGAAGATACTGAGTTTACTGTGAAGATTGAAGAACACTGGCTCGCTCTTCATCATTGATCGAGATGGATTTTCCGTATAACAAATTGATCCATTGATTTCGGATACATTTAGATTTGATAACTGAGCCTTCATACGATGCAGAGCTCATATTTATGAGGATAAATATCCTGTTACAGCTAAAAGCAATTTTTTTTTTCCTTCTGTAATATTTTTCCGTAGCATTTCCGTGATATAATTTTGTCAGATTTACTTGAGAAAGGGAATAATTTTCCCGGGAAAAGGATATAAGTCTGATTATCATATATATTATAAATCATTCACCTCCTATTACTTTAAATTCCAGCTATATATGCCAGGAGTACTTCTGCAAATCGTTTCCAACTTTGCATCAGAATTGCTTTGTCCCAGTCTTAAACATGTCCTGAACTGAATCAATCCTGCATGATCTTAAGTTTCTCTGCATGCTAAAGTAGGATGATTTCTATAACATTATTATTGTGTAGTAAGCTTCCAAATCTGTTTTTTTTTTTTTTTTTCTTCCCCTCGATACTTGACAATGGGTGAGGGATAAGGAATCAAAAGTGGCTTGGCGTAAACTTGTTTCGAGTCAATTCTCTTCGCCTTAACATCGATTTGCTACTTGGCTGGCGATACTTGATAGATTGATCAAGCATTTTATCTCGACTTCAAGGATAGGGCATCAGATTGAGCAGATTCAATTTCCGATTTTTGTGATGAGATGAGATGGAGGAGCCTCATGATCACTTCATTCACTATTGTGCTTTGACAACAAACATCTTGTATTCAGAGCTCAGGGGACAATCAGATTGAGTTCCAGTGCTGCACTACTCAGTATTCTAAAGGCAGAAGACCTAGTAGCTGAGGAAGTTTGGTGGGGGTTTTTTACAGCTGATAGAATCCTACAGGCTATTACAGTTGATATTCAATTTAGGTTGTCTCCTCTTGTGAATGTTATTGATTGCTCTTTGTTAATAGATTAATATATAATAATTGGAACATTAAGGTTAGGAAGCTGTCATTAGCCTCCATTGGTTGTAATTTGTTTCCTTAGTAGCAGCAGTTGTTTATCCCGCTTCTTTGGGTAATAAAAATAGTATAATTATCCAAAAACAGGACATGTATAATGGAACTGAGATTTCAGATGACAATACTATGAATTTTTCAGGGCAATAGAAAAATAAACAAAGAAATTACAGGACAGGAACTCTTTTTAGACATAACTGACTAATATATAACATTCTCAATAGGACATGTAATGATAAAATTCCTCACAAACTCCTTTGCTGTTCAACGTGCACCTTCAAGTTCAAATGTGACTTGATTATTTATGCTATCGTACCCTTGTGAGCTGCTAGTTGCACCATCGCCGTAAGTGTTGCAGAATTCTCCAAGCAAGTATTCAGCTTCTTCTGCCACCTGCAGTAAATTACTTTTACCCCAAGGGTGTCTCATTGCTTGCAGTCCTGCTAATTCATGGGCAACTTCCTTCATGCTTGGCCTTTCCTCTCCCTTCACCCTCACACATCTCCAAGCTAACGAAGCTACTTCTTTAAGATGCTTAACGTTTCCATCATTTAGCACCCCTGGATCGAGAATTTCTAGCAACCGATCTTCTTTTATCAAAGAAACGAAGTGCACTGCCAAAACTCTCTTGTCTTCTGATCTTTCAAAACAAACCACCTTTTGTCCTGTAAGTAACTCTATAAGCACAACTCCAAAGCTATAGACATCACTCTTTTCAGTCAGTTGACCTGTATGCATGTATTCGGGATCCAAATAACCAAAAGTTCCTTGCACAATGGTAGTTACCTGTGCCTGGTCTGATGGGATCAATCTCGAAGCTCCGAAATCAGAAACTTTAGCAGTGTAATTCTCATCTAAGAGTATGTTTGCTAACTTGATGTCCCGATGAATGATCGGAACAGAAGCAGCGGAATGCAAATACGAAAGGGCTTCAGCCGTTTCAGTCGCAATTCTCAAACGAGCTTCCCAGGGAAGAAACGAGCTACCAGGTGCAACATTATGCAGATGGTCAAAAAAGGTTCCATTAGTCACATATTCATAGACTAACAAAGGAACTGGTGTCTCCAAACAACATCCTAAGAGTTTGACAACATTCCTGTGGTTGATTTGGTAAAGCACAGTAATTTCGTTAATGAATGGTTCAACTTGACTATGATCTCCGATTCTCGATTTTTTTATGGCAACCAGTCGACCATCAGGCAATATTCCTTTGTAAACTGTTCCCTGTCCTCCTTGTCCTATAATTCTACTTTCATGGTAACTGTTTGTCGCCTTCTCGAGTTCTTCAGCTGCAAATACTTTAACCTTTTCGCCGCAGCCTTCACGTTGGGAAAGGTGGTGTTGTAACAAATTGCCACCATTTTGCTGAAAGTATTTTTCTCTTAGTTTGGCAATCTGTCTTTGCCTAAGCATCAAATACAACAATGTTATGCCCAAGAGGAGGGCAAAGAAGCCAATGCCAATACCTGCAATCAATTAGTAGCACATAATCAGTACGTGGATTAAATATGTTAACTAGTACTCTTTATCTTTTGTTTTCTATAAATAAATAAAATATGCATAGGAATATTTGGTTTCGTACATGCATAATTTTTTTTATAGTAAACCTGAGTTTAAGGCACAATGCAAAATATGATATGAATACAATATATTTAATAAAAAAATAATATAATGAACATGATAAAATATGTTTAAACACAGTTAACACTACTTGTTTAATACACATACCTATTCTTATTGAAAATTTTTAATAATTTATGGTGTTTTTATATTTAAACAATTGAGAAAAAAAAGGGACATAAAAGAAGACATGCTCATACCTATAGTCTTTACGTTTTTGCTCAAAAACATATGTTTGAATCCCCTCCCCCACCCAACAAAAAAAAAAAAAACAGTTCTATCTAACTTAAGATTTCTTTGTAAACAAATGCATTACTTGCAATTATTTAGTTGTTATACTGCTATAGCCTTATGGATTCAAAGTGTCTTTAACATAATTAAGGCAGTGTTACACTTTAATATATATATATATATATATATATATATAAAACAAAAGGGATAAATATAAATTAAAAGAATTCATATAATTTTTCAAAATATTAACATGAGCCTTTTACCTTTTTATTATACTTAAATTGAGTCTTCGAAGTATTGCTTTTATTTAATAAAATCATCAATTTGTATGAAAACAAATTAAGTCCTTTTGACAAATTGGATAATCACAGAACATTTTACATGTAATTCTTTTTATTACAATCTTGAAATTATATAATCATATAAAAAATATATGCAAAAGTCAACCATTGAGAAGTGTGACTTCTATATAAATTAAATGGTGATTAATTAATTATGGTGCAAGTAGTTGGTGAATTCTCTTACTTAGTCAAACAAATATACTTCAAAGATTTATTCAGAAAAGATTAATATTTTAAACTTTGATTAGTCAAAAATTAAAAGTTCAATTAAGAGCAATAAAATTTTTGGGCTTGTAGCTTTAATTTCTTATAACAATAGAAAACGCAATCTTTTAATAATAAAAAGAAAATTATATATTATTTTTGAAATAAAAATAAAAAAGGACAGAAAGGAGCGTATATAGATAATGCATACAAACCTAGAAAAATATTGACAGGAGAGCTCTTATTAATAGGACGATTGCCGCCCGTTCCATTTTTCCAGCCGTCACCTTCAAATCCCTCCGGACATGAACAATTATAACTCCCCGGAAAATTGTGACATGTACCGTTACATGGCTTTAAAGTTTCACACTCGTTTATATCTGTATGAACAACAAATTTATTAATGGAAAAAAAAAACAAATAAAAAGCATATAATTCATCATTTGAAATTTCAAATAACTTAATTTACAAGCATGGAGCTATATATGATATAATGTGTGAGATATATGAGACTGAGAGTTTTATTCTCTTTCTTTTTTCTTTTTTTAAATGTAAAGGAGATTAAGTCTAGAAACAAGAAAAAGGATCATAAAAGTCGGGATTCAAATGTAAACTTATTATATATCTAATATCTTAAAAATAATTATATGGATCAACTGAATTAAAATTATTGATTTAATTTTACTCATTTTCTATTGTATGTATAAAAATATGGCAACAAATAAGACTACAAACTTTCGATGTCGAGGAAAAAGAATTTCATATCATTACTAG
>JBBYHM010000016.1:7972257-7986753 GCA_038381775.1 Adansonia rubrostipa | reverse complement strand
AACTAATTTATGTAAAATATTAAAAATAAATAAAAAAATTAACCATGGATTTTTTATTTTATACAAAAAATCTAAAATTATTTTTTTTTCTGTGTTAACCTTTGCAGTGTCGAGCTGGTGCAAGCTACAAGTATTGATGATTGGTATAGTTGAATTTTACACCGTGGGGTGATCTACGCCTTCCTTTGATTTGAGTCCCTTTTTTTTTTTTTTTTTTTTTTTCTTCTTAAGAGGAATTAACAAGGCGATGCTCCTTTCCTCGGTGCAATGATTCACTGGGGAAAAGCCAAGTCTACCTCTCAAATCTCAATCCCCCGTTCCACAAGTTAATTTACGACAACTCCGCTTAGGGGGCTGTTTGCCGTGTTTCTCAGTCTTAGACATTTAAAAAATAATAATAATAACATTATGAAAGGGATATTCGGATTTGATATTTAGTGATCAAATTTGATTTTACAATATTAATGCTGACTAATATTATCATCCGTCTCCGACGACTTAAAAAATTAAAAATTGTTTTTAATATTTTTTATTATTTATTAAAATAAAATATTTATAAAATTATTTTTTTATTAAATTTTATTTTTAAATCATTCAAAATCAAAGTTGATTAGTAAAATTAAATAGAAAATTAAAATCTAAAATCAAAACTCAGTTAAACAAAATTAAAGAATAAAATTCAATATTAAGCTAAAAGTATAATAATAAATTATCTAGATTTTAAAAATATAATAATAAATATCAATTAAAATAAATTATAATAATAAATTTTAATATATATAAGAGAGCAAATTTATATTTTTTTAACTTTTTTTTCTCTCTATTCCATGATAGATGGAGACTTTATGACAAATAATATAACATTATAGATTTTGGAAAAGAAAGGCCATATTTTTGTCACTTAAATTTTTTATTTTAAACATTTTATAATCTAATGTCAACATTTGTAAAATTATTAAATATTTTGGGTCACTATCGACTTAGCCTTGGAGTAATCTGATGAGACAAGCTCGTCCTAGTGGTTGTACGAATGTCACCTACGATTGGATGAAAAATAAATGCATTATTACAAATTTCTGTTGGAAGATGACAGGTTCATGTCAGGATTTTTTTTTAATTTTAATTAGCAGAAATATATGTTTTAAAAACAAATCTGATAATTTTGAATAAAATATAAAAATATGATACAATTAATAAATATAAAATAATATAATAAATATGATATATTACATTTAAGTATGATCAATTGCACATTTAATATATATTATATTTTTATTTAAAATTTTTTGAATTGTATTTGTATTCGAATTATTTTGGGTTCAAACTGTTTTAGGCTCATTTCGAATTTAAGTATTTTTTATGTCATTTTATATAATTTATATAAATTATATAAATTTTGATACATTTATATATTTTTACATATGTTATTTTTTTCGTGTCTCATAAAATTTTAAATTTTTCAAGTCATGTTTGCATCGTCTTATTCTATAGTGTCTACAATAATTACCTCTAGTGTTAGTAATCTACGATCGACTTTATGGTACATGTTTCTATTATTTTATCATGGATGTTGAGCATTTGAACCTATGACTTGATCGTTTACTTTGTTAATTAATCTTGGGGGTGAAATGATACAATAAGTGTTTGACAAAATTATTTATTATACTCTTAAAAGAGTACTTGTATATGTAAACTTCTAGTCATGTTTTAATTTGCCTTTGCCTTTTCGAAATGTGAGATTGAGCAAGAATATATTACATGAAGATTAGTTGTATAAGCCAGATATATTTTTTTGCAAAGAATATAACTTGCAAAATATGGTGCGAAAATCACAACATAATTTAGATTTTCTTTTATAAGTCAACTTCTTGCCCCTGAATAGTTGACAACCCATTATCAAACTTTATAGATTTTGAAAGAAAACCAGAGGCAAAGCTTATAAAGATAGCTTTTTGTTTTTTTACTGATTTTCTTGGTCGGTTTTCAACTATGTGTTTTTTTAATTATCTGTTGTCCTACAACTACAATGCTCTTATTTATTTATTTATTTATTTAATTATAGACGGCAGCTTTGGTTCTATCAATTTTAACTTGGCTTTCAGTAAGATAACCATCATATGCTTGACCTGCCTGTTAAGGGTATAAAAAAGCCTGAAATCAAAGAAGGCATAGACCACAAAAAGTTGAGCATTCGACTATCTATCAGGTCCTGAACCAAGTTCATAAAAGCCGTTAGCTTTGGCAAATGGCTAGTCATGGTGGAATTTTACAGTTGATTTTGTTTAGCTGGTTGCTTGCTGCAGGAGCGTTGATAGCTTCTCAAGCCTTGCCAGATTGCGACGATAAATGTGGAAATCTAAGCATTCCATATCCCTTCGGCATGGCTCCAGACTGCTACTTGAACGAAAATTTTTTAATCACTTGCAACCAGTCTTTAAGCCCCCCTCGCCCACAATTAATACATGGTAACTTAGTTGTCACTGACATAACACTTGAAGGTCAGCTGGAAATCTTGAATTATGTAGCCAGAGATTGTTATGACGCCTCCGGCACAAGAGTGGAATGGAATAAGCCTCAGCTATGGACGGCCATGTTCACCATCTCAAATGATAAAAACAATTTCACTGCTATTGGCTGTGATACTTACGCGACTATCGAGGCTGAACGTGAGGATAGTGACCGTAAACACTTTAATGGCTGCATGTCATATTGCGACAAAAAGGATACTCTCGACCTTGACGGTTCTTGCTCCGGTATTGGGTGCTGCCAGATCTCCATTCCTAGTGGACTTAAGAATATTGAAGTATCCGTAAGTAGCTACTACAACCATACATATGTATGGGACTTCAATCCTTGTAGCTACGCCTTTGTTGCTGATCAGAGCAAGTTCACTTTCAGCAATAAAAGTTTTAATGAGTTAGAGAAAATAGAAGTTCTTCCTTTGGTGCTTAATTGGGCGATTGGAAATGAATCTTGCAAGGTAGCTGAGAATAAATCTGATTATGCCTGTAAACAAAATAGCATGTGCCATGACCCTGGAAACAGGTCCGGTTATATCTGCAAGTGCAAGGATGGCTACGATGGTAACCCATATCTTCCCACTGGTTGCCAGGGTATCTATATTATGCTCACGTTACAATTTTTTAAATGGTTTCTGCTTCTATTTTGCTATTTTGGGATTGATCGATCTGTTTCCTTTTAATGATTTTCAGATATTGACGAGTGCAAAAATTCGAGCCTACATAATTGTATTTCTGAAAGGAATTGTGTTAATACGTTGGGAAATTATACTTGTTCTTGTTCAAAAGGTTTTCATGGGGATGGCAGAAAAGATGGAACTGGCTGCATACCAGATCGAGTAAATATGACAACAATATCTATTGGTAGGTGTTTCATTTTAGGATTTTTAAAATTGTATTTGTAAAAAACTACTATATGAACTAATTGATTTGGAACGAGCTATACAGTTGCCTTCATTAGATTTTAGCCCAAAATTATAGATCAACGAGACAAAAGACTGGAATATGTTAACTATTGGATCGGTAAACTGTGTTCTCCCGCATATAATGATAAGATCATCTGCAACATTTTATTGGCGTTTTATGGCAGCTATGTGCTTAAGTGTGCTGGTTGTTCTTGTGGGTGGGTCATGGTTGTTATTCATACACAAGAAAAGGAAGCTACTGACCATGAAAAGGAAATTCTTTCGTCAAAATGGTGGCTTACTTTTACAGCAAGAGCTAAATGAACGAAAAGTATCAACTGAAGCCGTCAGGGTTTTCACTACAGAAGAACTTAAGAAGGCGACCAAAAACTATGATGAGAGCCAAATTATTGGCAAGGGAGGATTTGGCACCGTTTACAAGGGTATCCTCAAGAACGGCACTAAGGTAGCTATCAAGAAGTCCAAAATTGTTGATCAAAGCCAAATTAATCAGTTCATCAATGAGGTTATTATACTCTCCCAAGTAAATCACAGAAATGTGGTCAAACTTTTAGGTTGTTGCTTGGAGACTGAGGTCCCATTGCTGGTTTATGAATTTATCACCAATGGCACCCTCTCCAATCACATCCACTGTGACAAAGATTCGTCAATTTCTTGGGATATTCGGTTAAGGGTAGCTACAGAAACAGCGCAAGTGCTGTCATATTTGCACTCTGGAGCTTCCATACCAATCATCCATAGAGATGTGAAGCCTACAAACATACTCCTCGATAACAATTACACAGCAAAAGTTTCCGATTTTGGAGCTTCTCGGTTAGTTCCGTTGGATCAAACTCAGTTATCGACACTGGTGCAAGGAACTCTTGGATATTTGGACCCTGAATACTTGCAGACAAGCCAATTGACCGAGAAAAGCGATGTCTATAGCTTTGGTGTAGTCCTTGTCGAGCTGCTAACCAGCAAAATGGCACTTTCTTATGATGGCCCTGAAGAAGAAAGAAATTTAGCCAACCATTTTCTTAAATCATTGAGAGATGATTGCTTGTTTCAGCTTCTGGATTATAGAGTGGCGCAAGGAGGAGCTATCGAGCAGATTAAAGAAGTTGCTAATCTTGCAAAGAGGTGCTTAAGTTTGAAAGGCGAAGAGAGGCCTACAATGAAGGAAGTTGCCTTGGAGCTTGAGGGTTTAAGAGTGACGTACAAACATCCATGGGCTGAAGTTTCAGTGAATCTAGAGGAAGCTTCATTGGTCCAATCCTGATTCGAGAAGCACCGATTGTTTTTACTTAAGTAACAGAATCTTTAGAATAGATGGTTGTTTAGCAAGAAATCATATAATAAATTAATGTTCTTGCTATCTTTGCTGTTTTAAATTTGTTTGGCACTGTTTAGGTAAGAATGTTGTTGCTTATATGTATGATTTTAGAGTAAATAACCTGCCCTAAAGGTATCTGATCTTTGCCAAACTTTCGTTTGTAATTTTAGTGTTTAAAAAAAATGCAGGGATGAAATAATTCTGCTTGACTAGTTTAACTTATATGCAGATTGTAGGGGCAAACCAAAAGAAAATTGACTGATCTTCAACTAAAATGACTGACAAATTTTGAATATAATTAACTGATATACAAATTACTGTCATTTTAACAACCTATCAACGAATTAAGGAAAAACTTCCTTACTATTTTTGGATACTATCACTATCTCCTAATCAATAATTAAAAAAATGGAATATGAATAATTAATTTGTTAAATACTATAACTTTACTAAAACAAAATTACTTATTTCAAGCACAAGTGTTAATGGGTCGGGTTACAAAACGATTGAACTCAAAAAATAAACCTGGACAAAAAAGTTACACCTATTTATATAACTGGCTTAGGCTTGTATTCCAACTTTCAAAGTGCAAGCCTAGCATTTTTTTTCAATTATATAAATTATATTATCTTTAAATTTATATACGTAGTGTAATTTATATCTCATAAAAAATAAAAATATATAATATTATAGTGTAATCATTAAAAAATATGTTAAGTTATTTATATTTTAATATTTAATAAAAATTATTAAATTATTAAATTATTAAAGATTAAAATTTTTAAAATAAAATTAAAAAACTATAATATGAATCGATCTAAACGAGTTTAGACTACCTATTTATAAATATAAATGAATTATATAAAATTTGAAAACTATATTTCAAATTGGGCCGGGCTTGATCTAACACGTTAACACCTCTAAAAATAAAAAATAGAGGTGTTTAGATCATAAATAATTATTTTGACTCTTTTATTCTTGTTTATAAAGGTAATTATAAAAATCAAGTTGAATTGAGTGGGAAATAAGCGTCCGCATTTTTTGGGTGAGTAAAAGATTATTATATTCAATTTTTGCAATGCACATGCATTTAATATTTCACTTTAAAAAAATCTACTACTTTCAAGAATTCTGATTGTTAATAATGAGTTATATCCAACTAACAATATTTATAGGGTTTTAATCCTTTCCAAGTTTCGCATGCAAAAAAATAAGGGGATAAAAGAAATTGAATAAAGCTACATTTGGATTTGAAATCTATATGATTTGAATATATTTAATATAAGATAACATATATAAATCATTGGGGCTTTCTTAAATTTGTGACAGGAAACTATACGTCCTTGAAGCTGGTTGGTATTGCCTACGTGTATAATTTCTGTATTTGTATATGTTTAAATTATATATTTTTATTTTATAATCATATTTAATATATTATATATTTATAAAAATTTTGATAATTAATAATTCATGTTATATAAAATTTTACATATTTATATATGTGTTGTATGTATTATTTTTTATGTAATTTTATATTTTATGTGAATTTTTAATTTTTTTCATATTATATTAATATAATATAACTATGTTTTATCCAAAATGATAAAGTCTAAAGTACGATAATCTCCGATTAATTTTACACTACAAGTTTAGGCTACATGTTTCTGTCACTCCACCTGGTTGTGGATCTTAAGAGGACTACTGGACGGCCACCGCTTTCCTAAAATTTTTTCAACTTTGTATATATATATATATATATATATATATATATATTACATCATATAAGATAGTGACGGTTTATTTAAGAGAAAAAAAATTCAACTTTATATATATATATATATATATACATCATAAAACATTTGAAATTTTAGTCTATTTAAATTTGATTTGGTATTTATTATTCTTACTAAAAGGTTATACATAAAATATTATATTTAAATTAGCTCATCACTAATATCTATCACTACCCACTTATATATTAACTTTTTTAATATAAATATATTAAAATTATATAACATTTGAGACAAAATGTTAATAATAATAACAAAATAATATAATAACAAAATATACTTTTACCGTCCCAAAATTTCAGTTGAAGATCCTCTATTAATTCTATGGATGATGAGCATTTGAACCTATAATTTAATCGTTTACTTTAAGTTGAAATGACGTAAGAAGAGCTTTTGACAAACTATTATCCATAAACATCAATAACGTATATAAAAAACATCAACTCCAAAAGTACAAACAATGAATGATATGTAAACTTTTGATAATTTATCAAATTAACTATTTAATTCATAATTATTTATTTTCATATTAAATCAGTAAATTATTCATTATTTTTTCCTTTTTTTTTCTTTTAAACATTAAAGTACTTAACTTCCTTCATTTGATAATTTCCTAATTTAAATTAAATTCAGTTAAATATTAACTAATTTTTTTTATCTATTTTCTTTCTTTATTAAAAAAATTTACAAGACCAATACTCTCAAATTTATTGTTAAAAGCAGTAGCAACAACAACAACAACAACAGTAATAATAATAATAATAATTTGATAGAATATTAAAGAAACATTTATTGGTTAAGAAGCAAGATCTTAATTATTTTGCTATTATCCTATTTACTTGACAAGAATCAAAAAATGAATATATAATAATAATGATAATTAAAATTAAATTGGTAGAAAGGTACAACACTTGAATTATAAAGTTGTGTTAAATAATAATAATAATATATATTTTATTATGACATTAGACATGAATGATTTTGAGATAAATATATAATAATTAATAATATAATAGTATTACTTTTGATATAATTTTAATAATATTTTATATAATTTTAATATAATTTTAATCACATTTATTTTAGTAATATTGGATATAATTTGATAACTTTTGGAATAAATTTTGGTAACATTTGAAATAATTTTGGTAACCATTGATAAAGTTTTGATAACCTTTTATGATTTTGATACTCTTTAATATCATTTTGTCTTTTTATCTTTGAAATTATTTTAATAACCTTATACAATTTTGATAACTTTTAATATAATTTTGGTAACGTTTGACATATATAATTGGTAATCTTTAATATAATTTTGGTAATCTTGAACAAAATTCTGGTATCTTTTGGTAATATTTTTTATATAACTTCGATAGCCTTTGAGATGATTTGATGAAATTTGTAGTAGTTTTCTTTAATTTTGAAATAATTTTGATAACATTTATAGTAGTTTTGGTAACCTTGATTTAGGTTTAGTAACATTTGATATTTAATAACTTTAACAATAATTATGATAGCATTTGTAATAGTTTTGAGAACTTTAGATATAATTTTGATCTGCAATAATTTTGACTTTGATAACCTTTGATATAATTTTTGTAATATTTAATATGATTTTAATAATTTTTTAAGTAGAATCTTGACATCTTTTGATACAATTTTGATAACATTTGATATAATTTGTTAACCTTTAATATATATTTTGGTAATATTTGATATAATTTTGATGAGTTTAATTTGATTTATATAATTTTGGTAATTTTTTTGGTAATTTTTCATATAATTAATTGCCTTCAAAAAATTTTGATAATATTTCATATAATTTTATAATAATTTTAATAATATGTATAATAGTTTTAGTTATTTTTAATATAATTCTAATAACCTTTAAGGTAATTTTAATATCCTTTGATATATTTTTATATAAAAATAAACCATCATCTAATATATAGATTTTCCAAAAAAATTGATAGTGAATTATTTATTAAAGTAAAAAATATTAATATATTATATATTCATGTGTAAAGCTCGTGTAGCATAAACTATTATTTAAGAGTGTACATATGCAGAGGAGTAACCTACTTATATTAATTTAAACTAAATTGCTTTTACATACTTGTATAAATTATTATGCTATTAATATCTGTTAAATTCAGCCAACATATTTTATATTCTATTTATGTAAATCATGCACGTCGAGTTTTATATAAACTAAAATATGTAACTATTTGTTCGATTTAAAAAACTTTGAACCGTTAAATATATATATATATATATATTGAGACAAGGTATTCTCAATATAATATAGATATTAGATTGAATCAAAAACTTACGTACACTATGAATACAATTATATTTTTAATCCAGTAGTTGGCTTGTTAAAATATTAATAGTTAAAAATTATAAAAATCTATAAAACTATTTTGATTTTATACTAACATAAATAAATCTCTTATCACATATATATATATATATATTTCTAATTTTGCTCTAATGTAAACTAATTATATATATATATATTTACAAACTTATTGTGTACAAGCCGAATATTCTTTTGCAAAGACTATAACTTATAAAAGATCATGCGACCATCAAAACATAATATATATATATATTGATGGAAGAATTGTCGGACTGTGATTGTTACAAAACTTTAAGAATAGTTTGTGCACTACTCCAAAATGAATAATACCTTATAATGACACAGTTCAATAATTTTTGTATCAACAATATATATATATATATATATATATATATATATTTTATGTCAACGTCGTGATCCTGAATCGTTGGGCATGCATCCCAATTCCCATGATCAAAATTTATACAATTGAAGGAAAAACAAAAGGAAAACTTACAAAGGCAGCTTTTTTTGTTTTCTAGTGATTTTCTTGGCCGGTGTTTTCCTCATGTTTTTGTTTTAACTGTTGTTTACAATGCCTATTTTTTAACTATTAACAGCAGCTTTGATTCATGAACGGCAGCTTTGGTAAGATTAAGGAATTATGGGAGACAGAGTCGGCTTTTAGTAAGTGAATGATTATTCTTAGGATCGCCGTTAAACAGTATAAAAAAGACTCAAATCAATGAAGTCTTAAGACCAGTGGATGACAAATGTTGGCTTAGGCACATGGCAATTCATAGTAGAATTTTACAATTGGTTTTGTTTCGGTGCTGGTTCCTTGCAACAGGAGCAACGTTAGCTTCGCAAGCCGTACATGGTTGCTCAGATACGTGTAGAAATCTAAGCATTCCATATCCGTTCCGCATAAGTGAAAACTGTTGCTTGAACAGTGCTTTTTTAATCACTTGCAACCAGTCTTTCGATCCACCTTGACCGCTATTTATGCATGGTAACATAGTTGTCACTGACTTGACACTCGAAGGTCAGCTGGAAATGTTGCTGCCTCTAGCAAGAGATTGTTATGACGCCGATGGCAATTCTTTGGACCGGTTTCCCTAAGGGTGTCCATGTTCACCATCGCAAATGATAAAGACAAGTTCACTGCCGTTGGCCGCGATACTCACGCGACTGTCGAGGGTGAACTTCAGGGTGGTGATAGTAGTTACTTTTCCGGCTGCATGTCATATTGCGACAAGAAGGACTCTCTCGACCTCAGTGGTTCTTGCTCAGGTATAGGGTGCTCTCCACTCCAAGTGGACTTAAGAATATTAGCGTACCAGTAAGTAGCTACAACAACCATAAAGAGGTATGGTACTTCCTTCCTTGTAGCTACACCTTTGCTACTGATCAGAGCAAGCTCACATTCAGCAATAAAAGTTTTGATGAGTTAGGGCATATAGGTCTTCCTTTGGTGCTTGACTGGGCAAATGGAAATGAAACTTGCCAGGTAGCTGAGCATAAGTCTCATTATGCGTGTAAACAAAATAGCATGTGCTATGACCCTGAAAACAGGTCCGGTTATATCTGCAAGTGCAAGGATGGCTGCCATAGAAACCCACATCTTCCTAATGGTTGCCAAGGTATCTATATTATATGCTCATTTTACCATTTTTTTCATTGTACTGCGCCTATTTTTCCCATTAATTATGGGATTGATCTGTTTCTTTAAATGATTTTCAGATATTGATGAATGCAAAAATTCAAGCCTACAGAATTGTGTTTCTGAAAGGAATTGTGTTAATATATTAGGAAATTGCACTTGTTCTTGCTCAGAAGGATTTCAGGGGAATGGAAGAAAAGATGGATCCGGCTGCATACCGCATTTAGTAAATGTGATATCAATCTCTATTGGTAGGTGTTTTTTTTTATGATTTTTTAAAATTGTATCCTGCAAAAAAGTGCTCTATGAACGGACTTGCTTTTCATTTAAGTAGCTGAACTAATTGATTTGGAGAGAGCTATAGAGCAGCCTTCAGTGAATTTAAGCACAAAAATTATAGATAAATGAGAGAGTAATATGTTAACAACAATGAAACAGTGTTCTCCCGCATATACCGCTAAGATCACGTGTAACATTTTAGCTGATATTTTGTCGCATCTTTTGGCTTAAGTGTGCTTTTTGTTCTTGTGGGAGGCTCAAGGTTGTTATTCATTCACAAGAAAAGGAAGCTACTCGACATAAAAAAGAAATTCTTTCGGCAAATTTGTGGTTTAATATTACAGCAAGAGCTACATGAACGAAAAGTATCAATTGAAACCGTGACGATTTTCAATGCAGAAGAACTGAAGAAGGCAACCAAAAACTGCGATGAGAGCCAAATTGTTGGCAAGGGAGGTTTTGGCACAGTTTACATGGGTATCCTGAAGAAAGGCACTGAGGCAGCTATCAAGAAGTCCAAAATTGTTGATCAAAGCCCAATTAATCAGTTGATCAATGAGATTATTTTTCTCTCCCAAATAAATCATAGAAATGTCGTCAAACTTTTAGGTTGTTGCTTGGAGACTGAAGTCCCATTGCTAGTTTATGAATTTATAGCCAATGGCACTCTCTCCAGTTACAGCCACTGTGACAAAGACTCTTCAATTTCTTGGGAAATTTGGTTAAGGAAAGCTACAGAAGCAGCGCAAGTGCTTGCACTCTGCAGCTTACATACCAATCATCCATAGGGATGTGACGCTTACAAACATACTCCTGGATAACAATTATGAGGTCAACATTTCCTATTTTGGAGGTTCTACGTTAGTTCCGTTGGATCAGACTCAGTTATCAACACTGGTGCAAGGAACTCTAGGATATTTGGACCCTGAATACTTGCAGATAAGCCAATTGAAAGAGAAAAGCGATGTCTATAGCTCTGTTGTAGTCCTTGTCGAGCTGCTAACCAGCAAAATGGCACTTTCTTGTGACGGCCCTGAAGAAGAAAGAAATTTAGCCAAGTATTTTCTCAAATCATTAAGAGATGATCACTTTTTTCAGATTCTGGATGATAGAGTGGCGAAAGGAGGAGCTATTGAGCAGATTAAAGACGTTGCTAATCTTGCAAAGGGGTGCTTGAGTTTGAAAAGTGAAGAGAGGCCTACGATGACGGAAGTTGCCGCGGAGTTTGAGGGTGTAAGAGTGATGCACAAACATCAACGGACTGAAGTTGCAGTGAATATAGAGAAAGCTTCATTGTCCAATCCTAATTCGAGAAGCACCGATTGTTTCTACTTATACAAGTAACTGAGTCTTCACAATAGATGGTTGTTTAGCAAGAAATCAGATAATAAATTAATGTTCTAGTCATCTTTGCCGGTTTTAAATCTGTTAGGCACTGATTAAGTAATAATGTTGTTTGCTTATCTGTATGATTGAAGAGTAAGCAACCTGCCCTAAAGATCTTTGATCTTTAGGACACTTTTGGGATGTAATTTTAGTGTTTAAAAAAAAAAGTGCATGGATGATATAAATCAGCTTGACTAGCTTAACTTAAATACAAATTGTAGGGGCAAACCAAAAGAAAATTGACTGATCTCCAGCTAAAATGACTTACAAATTTTTAATAAAATTAACTGATATACAAATTACTGTCATTTTAACAATCTTTCAACGAATTAAGGAGAAACTTCTTTTAACTCTTTTTGCATACTATCAGCGTCTCCTATTAAGTAATTAAAAAAAGCAAATATTGATAATTAATTTGTTAAATACTATAGTTTCACTAAAATAGAAATACTGTAGAAATAAGAATTGGAGGTGTTTAGATCACAAACAATTATTTTGGCTCCTTTATTCTTGTTTATAAAAGCAATTATTAAAAAAAAAAAAAAAGATGAATTGAGTGGGAAATTAGTGTCCATATTTTTGGGAGAGTTAAAAATTATTGTTGTTATTTTTGGGATGTGCATGGATGTAATATTTCACTTTTAACACATTTACAAATTTTAAGAATTGTGATTATTAATTATAAGTGAGTTAAGTTCAATTAATAATACTTATAGGCTATTAATCCTTTCCAAGTTTCAGATGGGAAAAAAAAAAAAAAAGAAGTGATGGGATAAAAAAATTGAATAAACTACATTTGGATTTGGAAGCTAATTTTAGGTTACTTAACATAAAATAACATATATAAATTATTGGGGCTTCCAAGTTTTTTGTGCTTGAAACTAGAGTTGGTAAAATAAATCTAAACTTGAAAATTTATTTGAAAAAATCTGAGCATGAATCTAAATTGATTAAAAGGTCAAAATCTAAACTTGAAAAAATTCAAACCGAAATTAGCTCGAGTTCAAAAATGACAAGTCTCAAAAAACCCAAACTAAAAAAAAAAAAAATTAAACCAGGGATTGGCTTGAACCTGATTCAAATTTAATATTAAAAATAAAAATCATCAAATTGTAATTAAATAACATTTTATAAGTAAAAAAAAAAACTTTAATTATCAATTTTACTTTTTTTTTATAATAAATAATTTAACAAATTGATTTTATATGTCAAATTAATTTTATATTATTTTGGTGCTAATAAATATTGATTTTAATATATAAATATAATTAAAAATATCATTTTATAAGTCTACTTTAAAAAAAAATAGTATTCGTTGTCAAGTGTGCCACAAGTGAATGTTAGTTATTTTATGAATTTTTTAAACATATAATTTTATATTTTTCAAATAAATAAAATAAAAAAATTCATTGACGGAATTTGTATTAACATATAAAGTTAGTTCCAAGTGCAAATTACATCAAATAAATATAAAGTTTATTCTTTTTAATGTTAATAATATTGTAGAATTAAAAGTTAGGAAAATAAAAATTTAATGTAAGATTTAACTTTTTTTATTAATTAAATAAATTTATTTACTTTTTACCATTAATGAAAATTAGAACTTTGAAAAATAAAACAAGTTAATGTAAACCTTAGCTTTTGTTTTATTATTTATTGTCAAATATATTTATTGAACAAAAATCTTTTAATGAAACTAAATATCTTGCTTATGTACTATTTATTAATAATATCTTAATAAATTATCAATAGTATGATAAATAAATTGATAGCCTATTAGTAATGAATAGCATGATGATAAATTATTCACAAAATAATAGTAAATACTTAGTTACAATTGTAAATAATTACATTTGTAAGAATATATGGATAATTTTTTATTGAAAAAAAATTAATGTTCATTAAATTTCTCCATATACTATTTTTTTAATAAATATTCAATAATTTTACTCGAAACACTTCTTATATAAGCCTTAATGGCGCCAAACAAGTTGCAGTTTAAAGCTTGAACTTTAGTTAGTTGTCTCAAATATTGAAGGATGAGGTTTTAGTGACATTGGTATTTTATATATTTGTATCCTATTTATATCATTTTTACATGTTACATTAGTAAAGTCGTGTAAATTTTGACACTTCAATCATTTATATTACATATTATATTTATTAATTTGTGTCTTGGTCATTTTATTTTCTATGTTTAGGACTTTACATAAGTCAATTTAAATTAATTTAATTTACTTAACGATAGAATTTGGTTAATTTAGTTTGGTTAAGTCA
>JBBYHM010000016.1:7938128-7965107 GCA_038381775.1 Adansonia rubrostipa | reverse complement strand
AAAAAACTTTTATATTATCTGAATTGCTTTACCCAATCCATAGCCTTAGGACATACTATTTTATATTATTTAAAATTTTTATTTCTTTCGAATATGAGTACGAAAGTAAAATTTTTTAAATAAATAAAAAAAATTTTAAAAATATATGTAATTATATTAAATATATACGCATAGAATAATAATTTCGAATTTGAATAATATAGGTTGAAACATAAAAAATTTCATTCTTTCCTTTATACATGAAAGCTAATATTTACATTGTACTCAATTCCTTCCTAATTGCTAGTTCATTAAAAAAAAAAAAAGCCATGGAACATCGGAGCTGTAAAAGAAAGGTGGAACTTAAACAAACAGCGGAATTTCATTTAATGATTCAAAAGAAACACAGCAAAAATCTGCTACAACTTCATCATAGCAAATGCTGCTCTGCAACACGAAGAAGAAAATACAATGTAATATATATATATATATATATATATATATCGCTCCAATTCTTTATTTTACTTAAAATATTCATATTAAACGTATGTATTCGGCATATTTACACATACAAGTGTATAATCCTCCAATAACTTTTTAAATTCACGAAAAAAAACTTTGAAATATTTGAACATTACCCATATCTGATACGTCCAATCTGAGCAACAGATTTCAGAGGAATGCATGAAGTATGGAGTAATTTCTGCCATATCGGAGCTTAGAGAGGCGGTAAGAAAGAGAACATATGATTTTTAGTTCAATGCCCCGTGGAGTTGAGCCTAATATAGAGCACCCAATCTGTCTCAGAACAGCTAATCAAGCTTATATAAGAAAGAATGCTTGAGTATCCAGACTTGAAAGCAGATCAATCTATGCCATATCTGACAGTTTTTTTTTTTCCATCTTCCAAACTCCAGAGTCCAAACCCAAGTGTCAGCAGCTGGAGAGATGCTACCACAGCGGCCCAGTGACCTATTTGAATTTCCAGTAAAATCTTTTATATTGCTGTGGCAAGTAGACGCCTATTTTACCTGGACTCAAGTGAATATCAAATATGGGAATATGTTCAACATAAGTATATTCAATTTTTTATAAGTTTTTTTATATATTTGAAAGATCATATCCCTACACCCATGTCCGAACATGTGTCATACACAAGTATCAGACATGAGTATGCTAAGAAAAATGAAGAATCCGTGTAATATAGGCAGCTACTAGACAGTAACCAGTTTGCTTCTCCAAAACCAGCTGCAACTTTTGCTTCTTCTTGAATAGCGGACTCATAGATGAGAGCCATATGCTATCTCTTGATGATCATAAGAACTAATGTTAAAAACAACTCTGTAATGTAGCATGTATATACACAAACACACATACATAGTTCATTACCAGTAGTTGTACATATTGGCTAGCTCGGCGATGGATCATTCTGGACAGGAATGGCCAAAAGATGATCTTTTCTTGGGAAAATCCTCATATTCTTCGTCTTCCGAGTAGGCATGATCTTGAGCAGTTCCCGTTCCAGGGAACCACAGTTCTTTTGCAGCGAAGTCGATGCTGATCCGGATCTATCAGGATGGCAGCAGGCGCGGAAAACGGAACCGATAGACTCGACAAATTTATCGAACATTAGCCTCTTGATTGATCTCCTCCTAGGTGGAACAACGCCCCATTTCTTGACTTTGACTGTTGTTGCTGCTTTTTCAGCTCGAACACCAAGTTCTTCAACCAGGCTCAGTTCCATCTTCTTCATATAGATAAAAATTTTACCCAGTATTTGAAGAGGAAGTTCATGAGCAATGCATAACCAAGAAGGCAAGACTCGAGGAGGGTAGCACATATAAAGGAAATATCCTAAAACTACCGTGGCTCAATGGGGTAATGTGTAGTGCTTTGGCGAGTGGGGCAGAGCAGATCAAGACTTTTGTGTTTGGATTTTACAGCAGAATCAGCCAGTCATATTTAGATTTCGATCATTTGGATGCATTTTTTATCGAGTTGCGTTTATTATGATCATAAATGTAATAGATATTATGACCATCAATTACAATAAATATCAACAATGAAAAAATTCAAAATCACAATATAATGAGTCCACTCCCATTTCTAATTTGGGACCCTACGCCTCACCGTCCAGGCATGTATTTGCTAAATGTGAAAGCTTTGAAAGCAGCAAATCCACCGCGTGAAAGTAAAATTTTCCAGCTATATGTATATATATTAATTATTATGGCTACTGTCTTCATATTTTTTTTGACAAAATTTGTCTTGGCTATAATTACTTGTCAAATGTTGAATAAAACTGTTTTTGATGCTGCGCTCAAAGTAATGTAATGTGTCAACATCCGCATGATAAGCTCTGCAATCTTTTTCTTCGAGGTTAGAGTGAAATGAAATGGTTGCTAACAACATCAGTAGGGGCAGACTTGTGTTTTAGTTCAGGACTGTTTTATAAATTATTACTGCCTGAGGGGCTATGGTCTATAAGTCGCTCGTGATAGTGTGAAAATTCACTTACCAGCAGATTCGAGGCATATATCTGATTCTGATCTTTATTCTGAGCTCCGAGTTTCGGTTTCTTTCAATTTTTTGATGGTTTGTTCAATATGAGTATTTGAAGTAATATTATCCCGAACCGGATAAATTTTGAATTGATTATGTTTTTATATTCAAGTTCGATTTATCCATCTAATATTTATTAATTTTAAGTTAGATACTTGTCAGTATCAAAGTTAAATTATGTCTTATTATTCTCACGTGTTATTCCTATATATTAACCAAAGTAGAGTCCTCAACTTCATTCCTTCCTTTCCTTTCTTTCCTTCTCTCCTCCCCAATCCAAACTAGATTTGTTTATAAGTCGATTCTTGATAAATTTGATCGATCCAATCCGAATTATTATTTATTTGATAAAATAAATATTGTTTATTTAAATTTAATTATAAATATAAAAATAATTATTAATTATTTTAGACATGGATATAAACCAACGAACCAACTCAGACCGGTTCAACCCAAAGTCCTGGTAATAGAAAAGTAATTTTCATACTACAACCCGACCCTGACCATGAACACTTTTAATCGAAACACAATTAATTTATTTCTCTCACTCTTAATTAACTTGCCTAAAAAGCCAACTAGCATAGAGGAATTATATATATTTTCTTGCCTTTTTCCACCTCCAAAAAAGTACAGTTAACCACAAATATTTGAGATATATGTTACAACTTACAAATCCAGAACCTGCTTTCAAAGATTTTTCTAATTCATGAAAAAACCTAAGATTAGGCAAAAATAAAATAAAATAAAATGAAACCAAGGACAAAGATTAATGAAACAGCACAAAGCCAACTCACCTCGTGAGAAAGTTAAAAAAAAAAAAATGATGCAAAATGAACATTATCCTTGAATTTTCATCACTAAAAACAGGTTTTTGTTTGGTCAGAGTTTTCTCCACATTGTACAACATTGCTGAGGAACATTTTTGCTTCTGAAAACCCTCCCCTAAACTATGTAATTTCCCATAGTACAATCTAACATTTTACTTCAACAATCCCTGTTAGTGGGTGATTTTCAGAACCAGAGATGTTTTCGGTCTGCCGATCCCCATGATCAAGCAAATACCAAACTACAACACATCATGTATTTGGCAGTGCCAAAACAAAAATATATATATAACAGCCTTCGGAATTGTCTTGATCATAGCTATGCATCCGGATGCCAGCAAAATCTAATGTAGTTTACAACATACCAAAATATTTGTTTCCCAGCCGGAAAAAAAATGAAGTGAAAATAGGTTGTCACTCTGAGTTACCTGTAAAAGGCAAAGGCATTATATCATGACTCTGAATCCTTGTTATGTCCTCCAAGTGCAAGGCTCTTTCTAAGTCTTCATCTGAATAGCATTCAACTTCTCCTCCAAATGTAGAGTACTGGCAGCAGTTAGAAGCATGTCGACTCCACCTCTACTTTTATCCGACTCCTCTTTGTTTGTCCGATTTGGACTCATTTCCAGACAATCGTATGCCATTTTACCTCCTATGCCTTTCATTTTCAGGTTATTTTCCATATTCAAATATGCTCTTTTGGCTCTGCGTATTCTCTGGATCCCAGCATCACATTTTCTGCAAAACCATTTCCCTCTTGGAATTGAAGTTCGTGGCGGTTTCATGCAATAAATGTGGTACGCAGCATCGCAGCCGTCACATAAAACAATCTTATCGTCATCTTTGTCAACGAGGCAAGTTCTACACAGACAAGAAGGGCAGTACCAGCGGGAACAATACGATTTTAACTCTTTAATTGTCAGGCACCTCCCATGATAATACTTGTTGGGGCAGTAGGGATGCTCGCAACTCCTGAACTTCTCACCTTGTTCAATATCATTTCCGCAAATTTTACAAATATGTCGGTTTTTGCTCCCTGGTGATAACTGAAGCCCCCAATTATCAACACTACAGTTTGAGTTTTCTTCCAATTCAGTAAATGTTGCATTATGATTTTCATTGGCAATGTTATCGTTAAGATTCCTGGGGGCATTCAATCTCTCACATACTACACAGTTCTCGTGTGGAGATCCTATTCCATTAGCAGTACAGCTGGCGCAATACCAACTCTTTGGAGGAATTTCCTTCACAGCAGGCTCAATACAGGCAACATGGTACATTTCCTCACATGAATCGCAAACTAAACAATCCTTTCCATCTGCTTTTTCCCCGCAACGCTGGCAAGTGCAAACTTTATAGACATCGTAAGCTTCAGTTTGCTCCTTTTTAACAAGAGATTCTGGCTCCCGAATACAGAACTGTTTTTCATCAAACAAAACTCAGAATATTTCTCAGAAATGAAACTCGACCTTCGAAGCAGATTCTTAAAAAATAAAAGATTGCTTGCATATAATGCACATGAAAAGCTAGAGAAAAACAGTGCAGGTCAGAATCTCCGTATTGCCTTAAAATCAGGATGCTAAAAAAAATGCTAAATTCAATTATCAATCCATCAAAACGCTCTACAAATACTAAATTCAAATAGCAAAGCAGAACAGAATATGACTACAAATGGCAGCTGGAAAACTGCCTGATCTTACCAAACCTAAATGCAAGCAGGATAGAAGGCAACGAGCCAGCAGGAAAAATAGTAAAGGTTACTTAAATTCCCCACACAATTTGAGTCTTTAAAGAAGAAAAACCAAACATAGGCCATACTTTAAAATTTTGAAGTCCAAAAATGAGAAAAAAGATTTCTATATTTGAGAATCCCAAGACACACCTAGCAATTCTATACAATGCAGGACTTCCATTGAAATCTGTCCAAACAAAGTCTTATCCTAAATCAACTTTAACCAACTTTGAAGCACCAAATACACCCTATAATACCTATCTAGTTCCCTTTTTATGCTAACTACTTAATACAGATACGGTTAAATGCACCTATTATTGACATTTGAAGATACAGTAACGCAGTTTGCTGATTCAAGTATGCCAAACCATAATATCAGCTAATTTGTGGATGTTTACCTCATCTTTCTCCTCCTCGACAGCTCCACGAGAACAGCCAACCTGAAAAGCATAACAAGGAAACATAACAAGATACATCATTATAAAGGCAATAAAGTTTTAAGCAAATCACAAAATTCAAATACTAGAGTAGTAAAGTGTATGTTTACTAACTCACTTGTTCACTATAAGAAGTGCTTGATATGTTTGAGAGGCTCTTTGCGAGTGATACAATTTCATTTCCTATTTCTTTAAGTTTTCTCCATACCTACAGAAATTATTTAGGTTAAGGCATACATATTGAGATAAATTATACCCACTGCTTTGACTTTCCTTCTTTATAAGATACAAAATTATTAATGGAAGAAAAAAATTAAATAAGATGATTTGATAACAAATTAAGATCGAGGGTGTTGGCAGATGTGCAGTCTGATTCTAGTGAACAATAATTGACAAGGAAGAAAGAATGAATAGTAAGAATATCATAATATGAGGTGTTATGAGAAAGATTATTTGGAGATCTGCAACTTAGGTTGAGTGAAGCACAAGAAGGGAAAGATTAGTTTTACAGACAAAAAAAGAATGAAAAGTGAGGGAATCATAAGAGATGAATGAAGACTTAACATCTACCATTGTCTCAAAAAGTAGGGCCCTAAACCTAGCAGAATAGGAATAATTTAGTCTATTGCATTGAACAACAAATTAAGGAAAACAAAGTCCACTACAATATTCCAAAAAAAAATGTGCGACAAAGACACCATGCACACACACAAGCATAATCATCTAGAAATAAGCATAATCATCTAGAAATAAGAGAAAAATACTGCCAATCAAAATATCAATTATACTAGAAATTAGATCTTATGCACACAACTGGAATTAACAACTTTTAACTTTCTTTCAGAAAGATAAATAAACAACTTTAAGCATTCTTCTTATTAAGACGTCCTTTTCTAGCTACAGCTCTGTTCTAATGATCAAGAAAGGCACACCAGTTCAACATTCACTCTTCCCTCTCATTAAAGTCATCAAAGAGACCTCCTAAACACCAACCACCATTGGAGACTCTCCTATTCTACGAGACAGAAAAATTTACTGCAGACTTGGCTTACTAATGGAACTCTTAAACAAACGAGAGGAGTTGAAATACACCAAATTACCGATAAGCTGAGATCACTTTTTATTAGTTGGTATACTTATCCTAGATCAGTTTACTACTTTAGTTGATGCTGTCCAAGCGGGGAATTGGGCGCTCTGTAGAAAAATAGCCTTGCATGCAAACTCTATTTGGAAAACAGTGGTGAGATACTTCTGAACATTTACTTTTGTCTAAAGTTAAAAGAAAGGCTCGTTATAAACGTACTACAATCGTAACAGAGTACCTTAAAGAAATTAAAAGTTAGTCTATATAGAGACTTCAATCTGAACAGATTTAATAAACGGCAGATTCTCAAATCATTCAATATAACTGCAAATACAATTGATCTAAAGTCCCACATCCATCTGAGCTCGCAGTACTAATGTGGTTGTACACATCAATCTAAATAAAAGAGTAGCATATGAAGTATCACTCCTAGAATGTACTTCAGTAAGAAACAACAAGCACATTAGTTGACTGAAAACAAGATATTTTATTTGGGTATCCTTTGCAACGCCAAACAAATTCATCAATATAGAATCTAACGACATCTTGCTAAGGGCTCAGAATGTAACAAAATGCAACCAAAAATTGCGCTTATAAAAATTTTAATGCAGTCAACGTAGCATTTTTAGCTTTAAACTAAGCAAGTCCGTTCAAGCATATGCATGCAAGTAAAAATGGTTATATAAATTACCTGCTGAATATCTGATGAGAAAAGCATAGGTGAATGCTCATAAACTCCGTCTTTCATCCTTGAGTTTATGAGACTTAAGTGAAAAAGGCTATCAAGCTTGATCCCTTGGAAGTTGTCAAATAGAAGCTTACACAGAGATGTGAACTTTTCAGAAATTATAACTTCAAAGAAAACACGCTGACACATCTCGGTGGTGGTTTGAGGATTTATGTCCTTAAAAGAACCATTAGATATAACATCCTCTAGCCCTTCAGAATCCTGTAGAAGAATCAGCAAAACAACATTTCCAATATGTCAGAAAGGAAATGGACAGAAGAAAGTTCAGCGCAACAAATCATAGACCATATGGAGTTTAGATACAGCACAAACCTTAATTCTCACATTACAACCATTTTCTCGATGAAATAAAAGTGCATCTTGAATGCAACGCTGTATACCACCTTCATCACCACTTAATAACTGATGCATGTGCTCCAGTACAACATTTCTCCACTTCCTTTGTAGATGATAATTTGAATCATTCAAAGAAGCACAATGATCTGTCTCAGGAAGAGTGACCTGCTCACAATAAATAGCATCCATTAGCATGTCAAACTGCACTTTTATGGTCTGTAAAGCCAAACGTCTTTGGATAAAGGAACAACAAAGACCAGAACATGTCAGCACAAAAAGAATACTTGGGTACTCACGGCAAAAAGAAAAAAGTGCATCTTTCTATAATTCAATTACTCAAACCATAAAACTTGAAATATATCACAAGGAGAAAGAATCAGTATACCTTTCATTATCACAAGGAGAAAGAATCAGTATACCTTTCATTAACCAGATGACTCACAGAACTATACATATGTAATAAATGAAATACAAATTAATCAACCATATCGGCCCCCCTAAACATTAAATGTGCAAAAGCACTTGAGATAATAACAATTAAGCCCATAAAATACAAGAAAAAAGAAATAAAATCTTTAGTTCAACAACATCAGCCCATCCTGTCCTTACAATCAAGAGTTCCCTCTCTCACTGGCCCTAATGAAGTAAATCCCAGCTTCACAATCACAAGATCTAGCAGCCATGTATAAAAGGATTTTCCCAGAGTGAGTCATGCAGAACAAAAATTCAACCAAACATCTGATACAAACTTAAAACATTGTTGATTACTCAAAATGCCATATACCAACCAAAAATCAATAAAAAAAAAATCCATTACACAGTATCAATTGCATTGCTAAAGAACAGAGCAAATATGTATGTGTGGATAACATAGTACCAGATTATTAAATCTTGCTTCAGATAACTCAGAAACTTTTCCATTTTCATCATCCATTTGTTCTACAGAAGGGTGGCATATACTCTATATCTTGCTTCACTAAATTCAGAAGTTTCTAATTATTCATTAGTTACCTAAAGGTGGCTAGCAGTCATAATGCAGGAATTTGGTCATGCTCTGCGCCTTATTTGTAATGCTGAAGAGATATAGTCTTCGTTAAAGATATGAGACACAAAGGCCTAGAAACATGAAACTAGTCAAAACAACAATCACTTTCAACTATCCTTGTGATACAGGACAACAGGATTAAAATTCTCATATACATCAGCACCTGTTTGACATGTGACCATAAGAGAAGAATTTGACATATTCATGTCTCATGTCAAACCCTTCACAGCTTCAAGTGAGATACACACCTCGATGAAGCATTGGAGAACTACACCTGAGGCCAAATTTTAAAAATATTTGTAGAATCAATTTCTACTGCAAACAATTTCTAATACTCCCATTGCAGCAGAAAGAATATTTAAAAAAGAATCACCTTCATTCAACCCAAAAAGCCACCCCATATGACTTTCCAAATACCATCAACAAGTAACAACTATCATTGTTGTAAACTTCTAGACATCCCAAACTCACACATTTACAACATACTATGCACGCTAGTTTTAAACTTATAGCTTGAAATTTTTTTTTAAGCACCCAAAACATAGTAAGATCTTCTCCTCATACCCATAGGGTCGTCTCCAATCAGAGTTTTCCATTTGATTGCAAAAAGTTAATCCTTGTATCCACAATCCAAAGCTACAATAAGTAACTTGTTTCTCAGAGGAAAAAACAAATCTTGTAACATGAATTGGTGAACAAAAACTAAATAAGCCCACCTCAAAATCTAACATTACAACAACATGGTGAAAGTTAACACTTACGACTACAAGCATATATATTTAGACACATTTATAAAAATCTACCTGGTCTGCAGAAGCTCTCCCACCAGCTTGCACTTTGATCTTTGAACTTGACCTTAACTGTCTCCGCCTCTTATATGTTCGAAAACTCTCACTTGCTCCTGAGCTTCCCTCACCAGAATCATTCATAAATTCTAATCCACACCCATCATTAACTGGTTCACTCTTGAAGCACTGAATCTCCTCCCCGCACTCTGTTCCTTCACCATTGCTTGTCCCCTCCTCAGCACCCATTTCCACCATTCACAACACAGAACAAAACCCTAGTTTTCCAAGCATTTCACCACAGAGTTAGGGTTTCACTGTAATAAACCAGCATTATCTTTCAAATTCACATAAACTTATCACATAAAAACTAAAATCATCACATTAAACAAAAAAAAAAAATCCAAGAAAATAAGTAGAAGGAATCCGTTCGGCGACCAAGAAACCAAAGAAAAAAACCAAAAATAAAATTGAACTCTAAATAAACCATCCCCTGCTCTTTAGCTTCACGGAAAACGATGAAAACAAAAAAAAAAGCCGAATTAAGTAAAGCAATTTAACTGAACTTCACTATCTACTGAATTTGAAGCTTAAGAATTATAAATTCAAAATTATTAAACAACTACGTTTTTCTCTCTCTCTTTTTTTCCCTACCTACATTTCTCGAATACCAAACAGCAAAAAACAAAGAAAAGAAATTCCAAAGAAAATGAAAAGAAGAATAAAGAAGCTTTACCTGAGTTGAAAAACTGAAACTTGAAACTGAAACCTTAAAAGATTAAAACTTCGTCTTACTATTTTCCTGAAAACCTTTGTCTTCGCTCTGCAACTTCTCGTCTTATCCGAATTTTTTTAGGGGAAAAAATATATATATTATATATTTTGAAAATAAATGACTACAGAAGAGTTTTAGTTTAGTTTACTTCTTTTTTCCTTTTTCAGTTTGTTTAGTTGGATCGGATCGGAGACCGGCTGATTCCGGTGATAGTGAGTTGAAACTGACAGGTGGCGGTTGTTTTGAAAGGCAAAAGAGTGGGAAAAATCCCCAAAACGAAAAAAAGGTCAAATTCAAGTCAATTTGCGCTTCGGCCTTTCAGAATCTCAACGTAGATTCGTGACCAATGAGGAAAACTCAAATTGCCACTTGCCATACTTACAAATTACCAAACGTTAAAAAGAAATTAGAGATCTTAGAACTCGGTTTTAGGTTTCAGTTGGGAGAAAATTGTTTGTCAGATCGATTTGACTAAACAATTTAATTTAATTTTTTTATCTAATAAAAATTAATAAATAATATCATATAATTCATTAATAATTTATAAATTTATATATTAATACACTACTAAATATAAATTATATTTATTATCTTCTGGTTAACGTTACTTAAAATCAATTTTTTTCACATTATCATAGTCTTTTCAATTATTATTTTCTATAAATTTTATGAAAAAAAATCAACATATGCACCAAAATGCAAATAAGAGTCCATTCTCTTCAATTAAGTGGCTTTGTACATTTGTTATGGGGTTCTAAAACGATTTTGGTAGATTTACAAATTCTACTTCCGATTACAAAATTACTAGTGCAACTACGGAGGTGGATGTCCATGATAACTAAATCCGTTCATTGTGCAATTAAATTTTTTTGCCTAAACCCGAATTGGATAAAACCCTGATCCACTTGATGGCTTATTTTATTATTAAATATATTAAAATATTAAAAAATTAATTTTATATTAATATTTATATATTTTTATAATTAAATTTAAATAAAAATTATTTTTAATATTAATTTGTAATTCGGGCTAGCTTTAATTACAAAAAACCTCATTCAAAACTTGATACGTACAAATCAGATGAGTAACTCGACATATAAATAAATCTAATGATGATTTATGCTGGGTTTGACACATAAGATTTTCAAAGATTCATTATGCGATTGATCAATTTCTAATTCTTAAGTATTATCCTTTTAAAAAAATAAATTAACCCAATTAATTTATTCTTTTATAATTTTTAAATTTTTTCAGTAATTTTTCATTCATAGTAAAAATAAAATACTTAACTTAGCAACAATTAAATTTTTTAAAACATTAATTAAATGTAAGGTTTAAAAAATAAAAATCATTAAAAAGCTTATATTCGAATTCAATCGCAAGTAAGCTGATTTTTATCGGACTTTAAAACTCGTCAAAGGTAAAGGAATTACTACTAAATCAAATAAAACAAATGAAAGCAATTTATTTGATTAAATCAATTTTAATTTAAAAAAAAAAATAAATATAAATTACTACTAATGAAAAAGTCAGGAATTTAAAAATAAAAATAAAAAAAATGTATAAAAGCCCTTGTGTTAAAGCCCCCCGAAAATAAACAGCCACTAGCGAAAACCGCACGTTCCTTCCCGTAAGGCAAAAAGCTAAAAGAAAAAGGAGAAGAAAATGCAAAGGCGTCCGCATCGGTGTCACCAGGCGCCCCGATCCGAATCCGAGACGGAGAGCGAGAGCGACACCGAGACGATGAGGTGCATATCGTGCAAGGAAGAGTACAGATCGCGCGACGCGGGCACGTGCAAGGAGTGTTACGAGGAAGCGAGCGAGACCGAGGAAGAACTGAAGCGAGAGATCGAAGATCTCAAAGCCAAAGTCGCCTTCTTACGGTTTTGGTCTCCGCTCGATCACGCCCACCGTGGTGGCTCGCCGTCGCCTGGTCCCGTCTTCCACGACGTCGTTTTGGTCGCTTCCGATGATAGCTCTCCCGGGTTGCCCCCTGTTCCTGTACCCGCCCATAAAGCCGTTTTGGTATTAGCCATTTGCTTCATTTGCTTTAATTTCGAATTAAATTGCAAAAATTTTGAAGTTTTAGTGTGACCCAAACATGAAAATTTTCGAAAATTGTTTGGATTAACTAAAATGAAATTTTGTTATTTTCTGCTTTGCCTTTTTTTTTTTTTGCCAGAAGCTTTGACTTGGAACTTTATCTATTAGCTTTCAGAAACCCATTTTGAGATTTTACAGTAGCTAAAAGCGAAATTTACTTACAAAAAAATCTACCCAAATTAAGAAATGTGTTTTTAGGAAGCTTTAATTGCTTGGTTATTGTTATATATATATATATATATATATATATAACATTTTGATGTGAAACCCAGGTGAATCGTTCACCAGTGTTCAAAGCAATGCTTGAAAATGAAATGGAAGAAAGCAGAAGTGGAACAATCAAGATCAGTGATGTATCCTACGATGCTCTGCGTGCCTTTGTGAACTATTTGTACACGGCGGAAGCATGGCTGGACGAGCAAATGGCTTGCGATCTTCTGGTTTTGGCCGAAAAATACCAGGTGAAGCACCTCAAGGGTTTCTGCGAGAAGTTCCTGGTATCTAAATTGAACTGGGATAACTCCCTCATGAGCTATGCCTTTGCTCACCAGCATGGCGCCAAGCTCGTGCTCGATGCAGCTTTGTGTTTGATCACGGACAACATGGATAAGCTTACTAAAAGGGACGAGTATATGGAACTCGTCGAAAAGGATCCTCGACTTGTTGTCGAAATCTACGAAGCGTATCTTGCCAAACAGGTTAATACTGCTGCTCTTAAGGATACTTCAATGAAATCATAGGTCAATTGTGTGATCAAGGATTGTTCACCATTTGGATAATGAGTTTTTGGTCATTGTTAATGGCTAAACTCTTAGTATAATATAAAAGAAGTGAAGTTTGATGTTACTTGGTTGGAGAAATCTGTGTTGTAAGTTTTCAATAGATGGAATATCAATTGAGCTTTTCGCCTCATTTGCCCCACAAAATTGTTTTGGCGAAATTGTTTTAAGTTATGTGAATGATATGTGAAGTTATGTGAAGTCATGTGAATGATATGGGGTCGTTGAGATAACAATAATGAATAGAGTTTCGAAACGAAGCATAGTTCAGTTTGAGATCCAACTTTCAACATATGAAACCCCTTCTTCTATCTCATGCTTAATAAACTCAAAAACAAGGAAATAAACATCATATATTTAATATATGTATTATATTGGTGTATTTATGTTTACAAGATTGATATGAAGAAAAAATATGAAATACTTATGCATACACGGATTACGGATTACCAAGTCTACTCGTAGCTCACCTCTAATCGCCACTATCAAATTAGATTCAAGAGTTATTATACTCGTAGCTCACCTCTAATCGCCACTATCAAATTACCAAGTCTAGTCGTAGCTCACCTCTAATCTGAAAAATGCATTTTTTACCTTTTCTTTCTTTCCTAGTATATTCCTCAGCAAGTTCCCGATATAATGAAATCATGTATCCCCTTAAATGAAACAAAGAACAGGATTCGTCTAAAGAGAACCAGTAAGACAACAAGGTTGCATTGACAATTTCATCATAAATTCACTAAATGGCAAATTTTGTAACGTATAAATTAAAATGAGAATGCAAAATGGGGTAAAAAAAATGAAATCTTCAGGTATTGGTTTATCTAAATGCAGCAATATCGATCAGCAGCCTGTTCGATTAATTTGCTATGTGCTACCATAAAACAATAGATTATACTAACTATGGGGAATCAGTTGCAGCTTCTTTCTATGAGAGGTTTCATGTATCCAAAAGGTGCGCAAGTTATACACTCATAAAACACAGTTTCACCGGTATTCATCCAACAAAAATATCACATGCGTTTCTCAGAGATTAAAATTTTCCAGCTAGCATGTGGACCTTCACCTGTTTCGTGTAGTGCAGGCACCCATCCCATTGCAGTTGCTAGTTCTTGAAGTTCACCCATAACAGATATTGAATCCCTTATATATACACGTCCACCAGGTCTCAGCATCCGATCCATCTCGAGCATGATGGTTGACATATTGCACCTACATCGACCAGAGAAAGGAACGTGACAAACTATACCTGGAGAATGTCCTTTATTAACAAAAACTAGGGCACAAGGGGAAAGGGATGAATAATACCTCTTCTGCTCAACGGAGAAAAGACCTGCTGCATGCAATAGGTCATATGTTCTCGGATAAGTATCAAATGGTTCGCACCTGGGGAAAAAATTTAAGAATCATGAGTAAGTATAAAGCAAGGGGAATGTAAAATTATGTGGAAATTCCACAGATGAGCTTGAATGTATTCAGAAACTATCAGTCCTGAATGAGTTACAAATGAACCAATGGAAGACGCTGCAATTTTAACCATGACAAAACTAGTAATACTGAAAGTGTGCAAGTATTATTACTTGCATAAACCATAAATAGGGTGGCAGGTCCCCTTGCTTTCCCAACCAACAAATCAAAAGGTTTAAGGGTTTCTCACGTTGCTTTTACTAAGCTCTATTTTTGACAGTTGCTTGACTTGGTTCTAGGCTAATCCTGGTTCATGCTAATTTACTAGATGTGCTAACTGTTACATTGATTAGCTTAGCCATGATCAAGCCTCAAGCCAAAGCTCAAAGAAGCTCAGCTTTTGGGGAACCTAGGTACTTTAACTGTAAAATTGGAGAGAGAGAGGAAAGGGTTTGTCTTGCTCAAATCAAACATGATGGCTTCCAGAAAATACATCCGAGCAGAAATTTTGATGATGCCATCAAATGGGATCCTTCTATCATTTAGATATTGTTTTGACCATTGTTTCCTCCAGTTTGAGCAGAGCAGGTACATATATTGAGCTGCAAAGTTTCATTGCGGTCTCACAAGCAATAAACTTAGTAGGATTCATGGTACAAAATAGTAGGTTCATGTATTTTATATGCAAGGTAAATAGAATTGGAATAAATGCTACATTACCACCAAGCACATGATGTTGGAAGAAGAATATGAAAACTAAAGTGCACATTGTAAATACCAGTCATGCATAACTCCTACAAGCCCACGATCATAAATAACAGGCAAGGTGTTGAACCCACTAACGGGTACAACATTCATAACCCAGCAATCAATCTGGAGATCATGTAATGCTGCAGCAAACCTGTCAGAGTCAAAATAAACAAAAAATTCAAAATAATGCAATTTTTTTCCCGTTCTTAGCCAAATAAAAAGCATTCTAAAATCCAAAAAGTCTAGGCAGGAGCATGGTATATAAGATGTTACCCGCCAAGTCCAGCTCTCATGTCCATCACATTACGTAGTTTCATATCTTCCCAGCGAAAAGCATGTATATAACTGTCTATTATTTCGTACCAGTATTTTGACTCTGCCCTAAAGATCTCCTTCCTAGATATGTAGGCATCCATTTCTATGCTTTGAAGCCTGTCAGGTGGATAATGA
Source organism: Adansonia rubrostipa (assembly GCA_038381775.1). Classification (NCBI taxonomy): domain Eukaryota; kingdom Viridiplantae; phylum Streptophyta; class Magnoliopsida; order Malvales; family Malvaceae; genus Adansonia; species Adansonia rubrostipa. Next base: position 7,949,311 of record JBBYHM010000016.1, on the reverse strand, counting down.
AGACGTGCAGGCCATGTGCTAACGTTAGAGCCATAACCATTCACTGGCAATTGAGTGATGCAGGCCTTCAAATCAACATACCTGCAAACATCGTTACACTTTACTCACTAGGAGCTGTTCAACTTTGGCTAGTTAAACCTCCTTGAGCTTTTCTGCATATTAAAGTTTAAAGGAGCACAGAATATGTACAAACAAAGGTAACAAGAAAGCATCCAGCTACAGCCTACACATACTCCTTAAAAGAATATCATGCAAGGTTATGGCTTTTCTCTTCCAGCATCTTTATTTACTTAATTGCTAGACTTCAGCAAACTAATGGTGAAAATGCCCCCATCACCCCAACTTCCATTCTCAACATTTTTAATGGCCAAGTCTTAAACAACGATCTCTTAATTCTTCTTCTAATGGTATTCTTATTGTTCTTTATCGTGTTTAACTGTTCATATGAGAAAATGAAAGAGAATGATCTAAGCACTTGGTTAACTTTTGAAGGCATCCTTGCTGGTTTGTAAGTAATGTGAATGAGTACAGAAGTCAAATATTTTCTATTCTCTCAAGTGCAAACTACAGGCATCCATTTTTGACAACAATTCATTACAAACATAAAGATACAGATTTGGCACACCAAGTAAAAGAAAACACACCCAGAGATTTTTCAACTTATAGATGGTTTCAAAACTCTAAACCTCAAGCCACTGTTGCCTCACTACACCAAGGCCATGATCTGGAAAGCAATTTTAACAAAACATTGCAGGATAATGAGTCCCAAAAGATTGGTCCAGTACCACAAATGTTGAAATCATTCATGTAGGATTTTTATTGTCATTTAAATGTGGTGAATGTTTATGTATTGAAGCAACACATACCAAACATTGTCTGAATTATCATCGGGGTCACAAAGGGGAGGTAGTGCTCCAGTTTCACGATTAAGATAGCAGCTATTGTTTAAAGGCTTCCGCCATATGGCAATATATCCCTCCTTCTTTACTAGTTCCCAGCATATGCGAGTGGTAAGATCCTCCATTTCTGTGGATAAATCAGCTTCCAAATAAATCTTAGCTATTGCAAGGTATCAATACACGAAAAAAGATAAGAATGGTGGAATTAAGGTCATAGTTAATCAAGGTCTTATACATGCAACTGACGTTTTTGTTTTTTTCTTATTTAAACGGATTAAGTGAAGCAAAGCATTCAAAGCATTTAAAACGCTGTATCAGGATATCAGGCACCATAACAAAGTGTGTGTGTGTGTGTGTGTGTGTGAGAGAGAGAGAGAGAGAAGGCTGTAAAAAACTTGACATGAGAGGCTACCTTTCCATTGCTCTTGTAGAATATCTTCATGTTTATATACAGGCTGTGCCGCCCAGACAAAATAGCCTCCAGCTCTAAGCATCCTGTTGGCCTCGAGAAGCAAAATTCCATCTTCATCATAGGCAAAAATAGATAGAAGCATTAAGATCAACGAGCCAAGATGTACATGCAGCATAAATGTATATATGGTTAAAAGCTCAACCTACTAAGCATGCAAACACATACATGTGCACATAAAGATGCAAGTACACACCTGCACACATGCAATCCTAACTGCTAAAAGATTTAGATATGCTCAAATAACCACATTAGAATGCTGTTGAAAGAATTTAAATTTCATTATTAAGTTGCAATAATCAATTATAGACAGCCAAATCTAAATTTTTTATGCCAATTCTCAACTATTTCAAGATGAAGTAGCTGTTTTGGATATGTTAAAGAAAAAAGAGCGTACCATCACGAGTCCAATTAATTCTACATCTTGAACAATGTATCAAGTCAAAAGCCTGACTCGGATACAACAAGCGATGAGTAGCAAATACTGCAACCATGGCAGGTACTCCACGCTCAAGTGCAAACTGAATTTGGTTTTCATGAACATCTTTTGGAGCTATTGATACAGTGGTGACATTGCGTTGTAGAAGAAAGGCACCAAAACTGGCAACTCCACAACCAATATCTAATGCAACACAGATATTGTGGCCAAAAGAAATTTCAGGAACCATCTGCAAGCAGAGAGATGGTTATCAATCCCATGTCAAAAACAAGTATTACTACCAAGCAGAGATTGTGAAAGCAGACAACCTGTGAAATCTGATTCAAATATTGATCAGCACCATGAATAAATTGTGTTCCACCTCCGGGAAAAATGAACTTATCTTTCTTTATTGATATCCAATTTTGCCCACCTTTATCTTCAACCAGACGAGTATGTGGTACATTGCTGAACCAAACCTGCAATTACAACTCACAATTACCCAAAAGAAACTTCAATGAAATTTTGACAAGGTAAAATAGTTACATTGAGATATAGCACCAAAGAGGTTCAATATCCAAATTGTATTCAACATAGAAGCAGCAATGATAACAGCTAAAAGAAAATGATAAGACGTTAACACTATAAATTCCTAGAAGAGGGATATTAAAATAACATAATATCTACAATCTGGGTAAATAGGTAAAAGTCAAGATATATCCTTAACAAACAAAAAAAAACTCAGTTTGAAAGAAAATTACTTGCAAAATAACTAAGAAGTCAATGACAATATATTTGATGAATTCAACCACTATCAAAGTATCAATAATGAAACAGACTCAGAGGCTAGGGATGCTTGATTGCAGGTCTGAGCTGACCTTTATCTAGCAATTTCATTGTGCTGGAGCTATCATCTTTCATCAGAATAGCAGTTATGGTTACATTTTTCCTATGTCAAAAAGCAAAGGCTATTTTCTATTTAATACTCCCAAAGTTCCCCGGCCGCAACAAAAATCAATCCACCTACATCTCTGTGGGGGAAAACATTACAACTAATACTAATCTTAGACAACTTCAGCGACAATCTAGATGTACCCAAGAGATATCACCCAGCCAATGCTAGTTCTTAAAACATAATCTCCTCATAATTTTCTAACAAGACTACTACCACTTTATGGTATCAACTCCCGTAAACTTGAGAAAGATTGTTGCATAAACATACATTCCATGAAAAATCTCCTCGTTCACTTCATATCTTAGACAGTCACCCAAGTTCACTAAAGCCCTCTTGTCTACCTTGTTCAACTCTAGCCCTTTGCACAGGCATTTGAATTTTGACATCTAAGTTCTTGGCTAACCGCCCGTCAACAAGACAACAACAACCTTAACACCCTAAAATGCAATTAATTGAAACCAATACCCAATCAAACTCCCATCTACAGCTTACTAAAATCATCAAACTTTCCTACCGGAAAGCCTAATTACAAATTTTATTTTTTAAAAAAATAGAATGAAGTCCAAGAATTTTCAGATAAAAATTTACCTCATCACGACTCTGAGGCCAAGGTATAGGTCTCTGGTACCCTTCCGGCCTTGGAACCACGCAATCCAGCATTTTATCTTTTCTAGGACAATGCCTCTCGTATTTCTCCCCCTTTTCACTCTTATTAAACAGCTTTATCGCTTCCTCGTTATCCAAGCATGGTATATAATCAACTTTACTCTGCTCACATACCTTGTATTTCTTAACCCTAATCCTAACTTCGCCATCGCTAGTCCTCTCATTCTCCTTTTCTTCCTCTTCTCTTCCTTCCTCGTTGCCGTCACTGAACTCCGTAAAAGCACTCGTGGAGTTCGAATCCGACTCTCCTACAAAGAATTCATCCGACATTGCTCCATTCTCGTCGATTATCCCCGTCCTTCGTACCGCCGGCGGCCTCGGAGGAGGAGGAGGTGGTCGCGACAGAGGCGGCGGAGGAAGAGGAGGTGGTGAAAACGAAGGCAACACTTGCGAAGGTAGCAAGGAGTAATTGAAGGAGAAGGTAGAGAAGGGAGAAGAAGAAGAGGAAGAGAAATAAGTGGCAAGGAAGACGAGGGAAAGAGAGAGGAAGGCAATGGCCGTAAATTTAACGAACTTCGGGGTTTTAAGGACATCAGTTATCATCGTCGAAGCTGGCGTGGCAGTTGTTGTAATACTTGCTATCGGAGCTGTCGGTTTCATCTTATTTGTAATTAGAGAAATATTTTATCCGTAAATTTTCTGAGGAAAGTGACAGAAAAAAAAAAAAAAAAAACCTTTGAAGCAGAGAGAGAGAGAGGATTTGCAGGAAAACAAAAAAATCGGTGCAGAATAGAGAGAGTGGGGTGGGGAAATGGAGAAGGAGAGCGTGCAGTACACGCTCCAGAGGTGGAAACATTTAATAAATAATATAATAATTGACTAATAATTAACGTTACGTAAGGAACGGAATTATTTGAGAAAAAAAGGAGGAATGGTGAGATCTCAGGACAGCATGGCACGTGCTTTCCGTTTTTCATTGCAGACTTTTTTGTACTTTTTAATTCTTCTTTTATTTGTCAATATTTTTGTTGGGAAAAAAACTTTTCTTTTTAATATTTATCATGTATAGTTATAATTGGAAACAAGAAAACGAAAGATCAGAAGTGAAATTATTTTAAATTAAATACATTGGGAAAGAACACAAATAAAAAAGTATTTTTCTTTTTCTCAAAGATTTTGTTAATAAATTTTATTTTAAAAAAATATTTTTAATTTTATTATATATAATAATATTTTTATTAATGCATTATAAACAAAGAATAAAGTTGAAATTTTTTATATTTAATATATTAATTTAATTTTAGTTAAACCTATTATTAGAAAATTTTTAAGATATATTAATATATTACTTATAATATTAAAAATGTTGTTTTAAGGATCCAAACTAATGTAAGTAGATATTAATAAAAAATATTAATTACTATTTTCAAAAAAAATTACATTTAATGCTTTTATTTTTACTTAATAAAAAAATAACTTATTAATTACATTTTTTTCCCTTTAATTTCATCTCATGAAATTGATTAACATTTTTCATGTTTGATTCAATAATCGATAATGTTTTATAATTTTCAATACATTAAATGAAATATATTTTTACATACATTAATTTCAGAAAAATATCTTTAAGACATTATCAAATTTTTATTTTCAAAATATTTCTTTTCATTCTTTTTTTCTTTCACACGTGTATGAATCACGATTTAGTTTACTTTCACGTTTTTAATCTTAATCAGTAGCTCAATATTAATATTATATCTAATAATTCGTGTATTTATATTATTTTTATAAAATTTTATATGTTGTAATTATTTTTAAATTATATTATATAACTATATAAATTTTGATACATTAATAATTTATATTATATAAATTTTGATATATTTATATATTCGTATTTTATTTTAATTTTTTACACTTTATAATTATATCATGTTAAAAATTACTACACCTAATTAATACTACAAAACTTAGCAATTAGTAGTTACTAAACTTGTCCATGAGCAAGGCCACTCGAGCTATGCCATGGACACCCAAATCAACATTTAATAATTAAAAATATTTTATTTAAATTTAATTATAAAATATATATATTAATATTTTTTAAATTTTTTATTAATTATAAATAATAAATATAAAAAATCTAGATAAATTAAATTAAAATAAAAAATTTATAACATTTTATATTAAAGTTTGACTCATGGATGCCTCTAGTATATGTGTAATATACTATACTCTACGTATATTTTACACTGATTTATCGGATTTATATGAACCAAAAATAAGCTGAAGATCCAAAACTTGCAGGCCTTTTTATCATTATAAGTTGCTTAATATTTCTTGCAGTTGATTTCAGCAGGCCCAGAGTCAGCTTTCACTTGAGGAATTTATCAACCGCCCAAGTTCTGAATCTGGATTCTGGACAGTAAAGGGTCTCTTTGATTAGTGTCGCTTTAGTTGAGAAAAAGAAATGGAAAAAAATACCCATAGTCAGTTGAGTTACAATTTGAAATTTCATTTCATATCAATTTAAAATTTTATTTTAATATTTAAAATAATATTAAAAAATTTATTTTTATACTTATTAATATAAAAATTATTTTTATATTAATGTTTATAATTAAATTAAATAAAAATATTTTTTATTATTTAAATAATAATTTGTACTGAATTAGATTGGTCTATAAGTTGTTCTACCAATAAGTAGGTCTAGACTGACACAAGAAGAACTTATATATATATATATATATATATATTTATATATTTGTTGAAGTAGCATATAGTTTATAAAACTTATTAACCTATTAATAATAAAATCAACCTCTTAATCAAATTTACTAGCGACCAACGCCACCACTATTTTTATTAATACTTTGCTGCTGGCAGCATTTCCTTACCAAACTTGGGAAATTTATCAAACATTAACCATGGCAACATTCAAAACCCGACATTAAAACCTACTTAACCTGCTACAAAAATAAGAATTTCCTCAGTTTTTGACGCTTAAAAGGATAAGGTAATCCATCCGATTCTATAGGCTTGGCTCAAATTACCTCACATTAGTTAAAATAATAATTTTATTTAAATTTAATTACAAAAATATTATTAATTAAAAATAATTTTTTTATAATTTTTTTATATTTTAATTTATAATTCAAATTATCGAACATGATCAAACTCTAACCTAAATTTAAATTTTAAATTTTAAATTTTTTTTATTATAATTTAACCCATAAGTAATTTACTTGGATCATACTTGTATCATATTAAAATATTTAAAAATAAATTGTCAATGCTATATCGGATTTTTAAAAAAATGGATATATAAAAAAATGTGTTGCATAAATCATGATTTTTTTTTAAGAAAAAAAAAACGGTAACGACCCGTGACGCTGTATCATGAACACGCAAACGGCCTAGTAGCTAAGGCAGGTACCAATCTTTGCCCTAATGTCAATGGCCCTATTAACTTAGACAGGAACCGACCTTTGCCCTACTCTGCAAGCTTGATCAAATATTCCATTATTTTGATTTTTTATTTTTTTAATATTTATATAATATATATTTAAATATAAATATAAATATATAATTAATTTTTTAAATAAATAAATAAATTTTAAAAATTTTTAATATACTCATATCAAATATATATTTATATTTAATACTTATTTTTACATCCAAATAATATAAGTCTAGTCCTTGTTCTGGAAGTCAATTGTTATCTTTATTCATGCTCCTTCCTGGATCCATCTTCAATGTGTGACAAACAATAGGTTAGTTACTTTCTTTTTTCCTCCTTTCTTTTTCAATTGGATTGCTGATTCAAACATTCTAAGTTTTCAACCGTTGGACTTTTTTTTTTGTCTTTTTCCTTTTTGGATGTCCTTAAAAGTCTCGTGGAACTTCGCAGAAAATGCCAAAAAGTACATTTACCGTACAAGGGTTTAATAAATCCGTTTCAATTAGTCGTCCAAGTGGTTAAAGTACTTTAATTTTCATTTTTTTTGAAAAAAATATTTTTTTATTTATATCTCATTTAAATAATCGATAAAGAGTTGTTTTTTTCCTTTCCAATTAAATTTTTATCGGTTAATAAATTTATTTTTTCTACTAATGAAATGATATTTTTGTATTATGGTAATCAAATTGAATGCAAGTGGTTTAGAAAAAAAGGACCCAGATTTACTAAAATCTATGGACAATTTTCAATGCAATGGGCAAGAAGGAAATTTAAAAAAAAAAATAAAATAAAATTGACTTAATTTATGTTTTTATTTTAAATGTTCGGTGAAAAAAATTTCAATTTTTAATTTTTTCAATACTTTTTTTTCTCTTAATAAAATGACATTTCTGAATTATGTTAAGAATGATGCAAATGGTTCAGAAAAATTGACCCAAATTTACTAAAAGTCCATGCATAATATTCAATGCAAAAGCCAAAATGGGAGGAAGAAAATAAAGGAAATTTCTTAAATCAACTTATTAGACTTTTTTAAAAGAGAGAGAGAGAGAGAGAGAGAGAGAGTTGTATCAAAGTCAGTCAATGCTGCAGACTGTTTGGGGTCTTCTCACAATATTATATTATATTGTTCTCAAAATAAAAACAAAGGGTGCCTACATTATTTTGTTTTTGTGGGATTACACTTCCAATGCAGGCAAATTAAGTCAGCCTGGCCTTGGATTTGTCTAGAATGAGTTATAATTTAAATTTTGTTATTTAAAAATTTATAGGATTATTTAAAAAATATTAAAAAATTTATAATTAAATTTAAATAAAATTTTTTATTGATGAATAATAATTCATACTTACTAGGATTCAAAAGAATCTTTGTCCAAGTCTAAAACGAATTTGCACAGGTCTCAGCTGTGAAAATTTTGGATTTTACAAGAAGTTTCTTGAACAATTCTAGGTATATATACCAAGGGAAAGTTTAAAGGATACCAATAAATACTCGGTAAGGTTCCCAAAATAAAATACATATATATATAGAAAATTATTACATTACTTTTTTAATAATTTCATGAAAATAATTGATTTAACATTAAAAAATTTATAATGGTTAAAAGATATTTATAAAAATCCGTTAACTTGACTCCTACTTAAATTTTATTGTAATTTATATAATTTTAACCCTTTACTTTTTAAATTAAGTGTAGAAGTGTGGATGATAAACACATATCAAACATATATTTTACGTCCATAAATTACCCTAAGTGTAATTTAATAATCTCGTTACTTGTATGCCTTGTGTATAAATATAAAAACCTTTCATAGAGACAAAAGGATATTCTCTGATTGCACTCTTTACTTAATCATATACTTTTGTCTTTTATTTATTAAAAATAATGGTTGATAATGTCGAAATACGCATCGGAACACTAATTACGGCGTCATGTAATCACATTTATATGCAAATCCTCCTATCGATTGTCGGGAATGAATCGGGACAAATTTGGGCAGTAATGAAATTGACGTTAATAAAAAAAGAAAAAACTTGGTGAAAAAGTTAAATCTAAATTGTGCTCGTTTTGAACAACTGCCTACCGTACTTTCTTATTGTGTCGAGTGCGTTGTATCATTTGACCATATATATGTTTAAAGTGACGCCGACAAACATTGTTCTAACGCACCAAAAAAAAAAAAAAAAAGCATGAACAAACTCAAAAGCATCGTAGCTATATTGTGAGACTATGGTTGTTATTTTATAATTTTAATTGTTTTTATTATTAATATTTATTATAATTATATTTAAAAATTGAATATATATATTTATCATCTGTTAAGTTAAACTTACAATATAGTTCAAACAAGAAAGTATGAACAAACCAAAAAAATAACATAAGTTGATCTATTGATATTAGGATTTAAGTTATGATAATATTTTATATTTTTATATTTTTTATATTATATTTATTATAATCGATTATAATCATACTTATTGTATTTATAGTTACATTCAATATGAATGGTAAAAAAATATGTCTGCAATCGATTAGTCCTTAAGAAAAACACTATATATATATATATATATATACACGGACATGGAAATGTTTGAAGTAATTAAGAAATGGTATGCAACATCATGTTTTTGAATTCTTGAAAATCAACCATGCCGTCCAAGTTGGTGTCGTAAAAGCAAATCATGGTTCTGCAATCTTTGCCGCTGCTTTTATCCCATAAACCGAGTCTTCCCAACACGTTTTCAAGCTCCTCGCTAGATATGAACCCATCGCCATTCAAGTCAAACACCTTGAATGCCTTGGCAAGGTCACTGTCTTCTTCTTCTTCTTTATCGCCGCCGCCCCTGCCGCCTCCATGTATGATCAATCCTTCCTCCTCCTCCTCTACCTTATCACCACTGGACGCTGCCGGCTGACCAATCTCCGGCGGGTTTGAGATAGAATCATAAAAGAACAAGAATTCATTGAAATTCAGACACTGTTTTCCGACCAAGGGCTCCAAGTCTTCAACGCCAAACTGGACTCCGATTCCTTCAAGCAACCAACTGAGCTCCTCGATGCTAACAAAGCCGTTTCCATTCTTGTCAAGCTTCTCGAAAATCCGTAGCAAGTCGTTCTTGCTAAGGGGAGACATGTTTTCAAAGAGAAAATCACCATTAACGTGCAAAAATGTTGAAGCTTTACAACTTATTCTTTGCTGCAGATATGATGATGATGACAACATAATAAAGGGGGTTTGCTTGTATTTATAATATATGCAAATGGCTTTAAGAATTAAGGAAGTAGTTGCTGTTTTTTGTACGAATTGAATTGCCATTTTTATGGAGAAGAGGTTGGGGAAATAAGGAAGCTTGCAAGAAGTTTCCCCGTCGGAAACTATTGATTAAAATAAATATTACATTTTTTTTAAAAAAAAATTATGAGATATTGAATCTTCTTTGCCCACTTTTTCCATTTTGTTGACTAAGTTTGCGATTTGAATTTGTAAATTTTTTTTTAATTAAATTAGAATCGGATTAATCTGGATTAATATTTATCATTTATATTAATTAAAAAATTATTTTTATATTAATATTTATTATATTTATAATTAAATTTAAATAAAAATATTTTTATTAATATATAGCAATTAGTGTCCAATTTAATTATCTTAAATTTTAAAAATTTTATCTAAAGCTTAGTCTGCATAGATCAGATGAGTTGCTCAACCATCGACGGTCTAAGCTAAGATAAGAGGAGAAAAAAATTTTAATTATTGTAAATTATTGATTTATTTTTTGATAACACAATCATGATTTTTTTTCTTTAACTTTTGTACATTTAAGCTTTTATTCTCAAAATATCCAAAAAAAAAAATTCAAAATTTAATTTATAAATCTTTTTTTCATTATCAACTGAATTAATTTACCAAGGTTTTATCATTGTAGTTATTGTGTGTCTCAAAGCAATGAACTTTTTAATTTTTAGTTAAATTTTATACGGAATTAGGAGTCATATATTAAAGAGATTAATTATTTCCCAATTGTATATTCTAAAACCTAGAAGGTGTATCTATTCTAATCAAAACAATTATGGTTAATTATACATAGCCATGTTTATGTATTGAATTAGATTAAAATTTTTTTAAAAAAATTAAATTTAAATTTAGATTCGAATTTGACTCGATTCAATTTTACGGCTCGAATAAATATTTAAAATATATTTAAATATTAAAAATATTTTTATATTTTTTATTAATTAACAGGTCACAATCGATAATATCCAAACCCAAGTTGAAAAGATTATACAACTTTTAAACAAATTTAAATATAAATATTTTTATATTATTTTTTAAAATTTAATTATAAAATAATATTTCGATGCGGCTGAACTTCT
>JBBYHM010000016.1:7905968-7916553 GCA_038381775.1 Adansonia rubrostipa | reverse complement strand
ATCATCATCAATACTGAAAATGGTTATGTGGTTAACAAGATCAAGAGATGGTGCCAGATCTTATGTTCATGTTAACCACTCCTGCAAGGCACATGTGACCAGGAGGAATTTCATAAAAGAGTTAGTCCCCTATTTTTGCTCACGCATTTATACCTTAAATTTTAGCCTTTGTTCACCCTCACATATACACACACACTCTCACTCTGAAGTTTACTCTTCAATACCTAGAAGAGGTTTTCAAACCTAAAATGCTTTACTCTTTTTCTACATTAACTTTCAAGCCCATTCTGCCATTCACTTCCCATCTTTTACTTTCCCAAAATTCTCCAGATAAGGATTATAAAAATGTAAGCTCCCCAAATGATTTTCAAAACATCAAATATATCAACTTAAAAGGAATTCAGTAGATCAGCAAAGCAACAAAATATGATATTTGATTTTTAAGTATGAACCAACCCAAGAAAAAAAAAAGTAGAAGAAGTAGTTGCAAGATCCCATATAACACGTATGCTGGGCATCAACAACATGCTGGGCAAGCATACCTTCTTTATATCCCTCAATGCAAAGAGTCCAATGCAAATTTCTCCATTGACCATCCACTGTTCATGAGAAAGATATAAACAGCGAAACAAGGTTAACGTTCTCGAAATGACAAGATCACGTTGAAAGAAGCATATTTTGAGAAGCACAAATCAGTCAAACAAGGCAGATACTTATATTCGGGGAACATAAAGATGGAAAAAGTCAGAATGTGATTCACCAAATGATATATGGAGCCAAACACCATAGTAGTTGACCATATCAGACATAGAAAGGTGCATAGGTCAGTAGGGGAAAAAGGCAAATCAAACAGCTAATTTTATTGCACCCTTATAATCTAAGTCTGACATTAATAGTTAATATATTGATATATTATTAATATCAAATAATATTTTGAAGCCATGTTCAGTTCAACAAAGCATAAAAAGGCAAAGATGGCCATGATACTAGAGGATTTGGCAAATCACATTCCAAAAGAAAAGTTCATAAAACCAATCCCCAAAATAAATTTATCCGCCATTCCACCTAGTTTTTAATTAGGTTCCATATGGCGGAGATATCCTTGCATTAAAAAAGGTGGAAAGGAGATATTCCACCATGAGATTCCATCATTCTGCTATCATCCCAATCACGTGACAAGCACATTATAAGAATCCTATTTAATTTATTCTTATTGGAAAAGGAATCACATTTTCTTTTTAACTTATATGATAACAAAAAGCTTATATGAACAATCACCTTTTCGGTACGACAATTGGGATCACAACTATGGTTAATGAAGCGCCCCAAATTTCCTTTGACATATGCATCTATTACCTGGAAGAAGGGAAAATTATCTTTGAAACTGAACCATCAAAGTATAAATTGGCAGAAAAAATAGACAACATAGTAGATTTTAATTATAAACCGAAGAAACTGAGAAAATTAAATGAAAACATTACTCAGGACAAACGGATAATACAAGAATGAGCAAACTTGGGGCTGCAAAGGCAGATAAAGTGTGAACTGAAAAAACAAATCTAAAGCAGCGAGGAAACATGCTCCATTTCACTATAGTATGTCCAGTGATAAAAGGTTTTATCATGAACAATGAAAAAAATCTATCACATAAATAAGAATAACTAACAAAGTTGTGTTTCTAACTACGTGCACATACCTGTACTAAGCGTTTAATAATTAAATAACAAAATCAAATACAAGCAGGAGACAGTTAAACTTTCTTCACTTGCTACAGCCTTTTGTACTACCAGTATCATATGCTATTTGATAGTCATATTATGTTTCTTATATTAATAATTAAAAAAATAATAATGGTAAAGGATATTATCCAAACCTCACTGCCATCCAATGTCATGAAATAGAAATGCCTCTGACCCCTAGAAGCATACTCCTTTTGCCGAGCCTCATATGTTTGCATATCAAGCACCTGATGAAACAAATAATTCAAATATGACCTACGAATCTAGAAATATATTTATATATCTAATTGTCTATAAATATAAAATCAGCATCGTATGCATCCCCAATATTCATATGCTCCAAAGGCTTAGACAATGGGAATTATTTCATCCATGAATTATGGATCAGACAACAACTTGCCTCCAACAAATGTGACTTTTCTTTCTGTACAACAACAAATGTGACTTTTGAATGCATGAAAGGTATGAGAAACATTCAGATGAGTACGACAGGAATTGGTTAACTTGCTTGGTATTTTGATTTAGAAAATGGCTTGCACCAAAAACCAACAGTCCACATTATAACATCTGACTGTTAAAATAATCGAGGGATCATAATACTAACTACATGCGTTCAACTTTTATCCTTCCTCCAAGATATGAATACTTAATTCCCTTGAAGAATGCTTACAAGAAAGAGACCTTACTCACTGCTTAAGACACTGCATCCATTATATAAACTAAAAATGAAGCTTAATTCACTATCCATGACACGGCAGAACAATGCCTTAAACATACTTATTCTGCCAAGCCATTTGACAACACATTTGGTGCTTATACCTGAACAGTACAGTAAGGAGTCGAAGCCTCAGCAACAGTGTTCATAATGGCCGTGGTTTACTTAAAGGTACAATTTACTTAAACAATCACAAAAATCAAATCTAAATAGCCATTACTAGAATCTGACTATAATTCCAACAAGTCTGTCACTGATCAACATGCATAAAAGTACTACAAAACAAATCATAGGTTACCTCTCCAACGTATTCAATAAGGAAATGACCAGTAGATATATTCTCTTCCATCCTCAGCCCAAAACCTTTCTTACCGAATCTGTCCCACTTCATCTTTGCATATTTGCGCTTCTGAAACTGCAAAATAGATGTTTGGAATAACTTAACATTCTCTTCAAAAAAAAAATGTCCTCTTAGGGGTTAAAAACACACGTACATAAAAGAATATATACTGCATAAATATTGTCATTATCATCTACTAAATACAGTGAAAAACCTGTTGATTTGAACAGAGGTCTCCACAAGGACAGGTGCCTTGAACACATTCAATGTTCAGCATCCGGTTTAGGCATTCATCGCCACAACCAGGCTTACCGTCTGGAGGTGGTTTACACTGGCAAACCATTATCTGCTTAAAATTTAACTAAAATGTTAATTGCAGCAAAAACACAAGCCCAAACAATAAAACCACAAAAGCTATCAACATAACAATAAAAGAATGGAATCATTAAAAAAAGTTAGTCAAAGTTCTTCTTTAGTCCAATTTAAACCACAGCTTATATTATATGCATATATTTGTGACACACTGAAAGATAACTAAAGCAAGTCAGAGAGGTGTCAGCAAGCTTCACAGGTAGAACTGATTATCCAAGACATGGGATCAAATTCTACTTTCACCAAGGACTTAGGGGAAAATTAAGTAATTAAAAATTCTAATCTTATTTGTGTAGCCTAGACATTAAACTAGAATAGGTGAAGAAGGTGTCAAAGTAGTTAAAACTTTAAAAATACTTCCCACAACAACCCTGTTCCCCCTAAAGAAAGAAGAAGAAGAAGAAGAAGAAGAAGAAGAAATAGAGGATCCCACCCATCAGATTTCTTATGCTGAAATAGTGAACTCATATGATAATTTTAATTTAGTTTCAACAGATAAAAACTACATTAAATTATCACATGACTTCACCATGTCAGCATAAAATCCATATGAAGGAAAAGTTGGAAATAAACAATATCTGAAAAGATTAATAAGCTTCCACTTCCAGATAAACTCACACTGCCGTTAATAATCAAGTTAGATGTATTTTTCCTATATTATCTCACTGTTAGTAGCATTTTCTTTGAATCATGACTAACAGATTTTCAAACTGCTCCCGGTTTATAATTTATTGAAGTACCTGCTATTTGTTAATGACTCAAAACCAAAATATTGCATCTTACAGTCCTACCTATTTTTTCATATTGAGTTATTAGAGGTAAACTCTAATCATTATCAGCATTTCAACAAGAACGAAAACAAGAATGAAAAATCCAACTGCAGACTAAATACCATGTCAATATAAAATGAAATCAAGTTAGGTTCAGAGTCAGACCTCATCAATGGTTTGAGTTTTTCGGCGACGGTGCAAAAATTGGTTACTATCAATGCGCCAAAAATGTGACGGTTGTGATACTGCAATTTATCGAAAAGTGAGTTAGAATAGAATATCCAAAAGGAAAGGAGCGGTCTAAATAATAATAACTATACTAAAGCATCTCTATCAGTTCATTCATGCAGTTTGGCTATCAACAGCAAACACTATACCTGTCATTCGTTTAGTTTCGAATCCCTTTTCCAATTCCTTATAATTGAAACGATCACAACCATCTTCCTCAGCATCTGATATGCCTAACTCAGCATTTATATCAGCATTGGACTTCTCTTGCGGGATTGAGCAATCAGCAAATGCTTTATCCACGTTGTCCCCACAGATCCTTCCAAGTAAATGACAAAACAAAATTATATTAAGACATCAGACCGCTTTTCTCAGTGCAGCCAGACAAAAAACAACAATGACTAGAAAGGTCAAAACCTTGGGGAAAGATAAAAGAGCTGACATTTTGTATGTATCTAAACTACTGTCATGGTAATGCTCACAAAACGATAAGAAATGAGAACACACTTGAAATGGAAAACATAGTATACAACATAGCTCAGCCATAAGAGAAAACATCTGACCAGATAGTACGTTGACACGGTTTATGAAGATTGCGATCATTAGAAGAACACCCAAAATTGTGTTTCCACAATTTGTGGCAGCATGCTTTAGGCTTAGGTGAAATGCAAAACATCAATCAGCATTACAGCTCAATAAGTCTTGGATACAAACATTCTGAATGCCAAGGAATCCTAAAACTATAAAGAAGACTTCCAAGGATAAAAGCTGGACTTAAAAGAGATAGGATAAATGGTATCTTTCTTGTACAGCTTCCGTCATTACAACTTTAAAAATCAGTAGAAAATCCTATGAGAAAGCAATTACTTCCATAAAAAATGGCTCAAAGGTAAAATCTGACAGCATAGAGACCAGACCGCCAAAGCAGCGCACAGTAATATTTCTTACATTTCCTTTTATTATTATTTTAAAAAAAAAAAAGAATTTATCCACCATATATGCTCAAATCATCCTGATTTAGCTCGATTACAATGTGCCTTAGAGTTCTGGAATTTATCTTAGATATAAGCAGTAATATGCAACAGTGAATGAAATTAAGGTGGGCAAGCATTTTCCATAAATTCACTAAATGAAGGAAGCAACACAGCCCCCAAAACCTAATCAGAACCTGGCTGGAAGCAACATTCCAGTCCAAATTGCATAGATACCAGAACTATGTTGAGAAAAGCACAAATTACGTGATTAAAATATGCAAGATCCATAAGAAAATAACATATCTGATCATTGCAGTTCATAAGATCTGTGATAATAACTAAACAATTGATCCTTCCTATATCAATTATGTGATATGTGTTTGACCAAGCAATTGAATGTTCTCAAACATTTAAGAACCAACAAAACAAACATGGAAACAACAAACATGTAACAACAATTTTCATATAAATTGCATTCTCAGATGATAAAGTGATGTCTCAATGATAGTATACCAACGGTATGCCTCATCAATTGACTTTACAAGTGAAACTGGTATTCGCCGCCATTTATAACAATCATCACAACGAACCCAAGCATTATCAGGCTGCATATGCGGCTCCATGACACTTTCTGATACCAAGTCAACATTAACCATGTCTGCAGAGTCCACCTTGTTGCCAGTGTTTGAGTCCTCAATATCATATAAAACGTGATTTCCTGCAGCAGCAGCTATTGTAAAATTAATTAAAACAGTCTCCAATTTCTTCTATTCTGAATCAATTTAATTCCATTGGCAAGGAATAAGAATGACAACTAATATGTGAAAATATTGAAGAGATTATAAATAATAATAATAATAATAATAACATGACAAGAACAGAGAAGAGGGAAGAAATAGTTACAAATATCCTTATAGTTCCATTACCTGTTAGCGGGCTCTTTCCTCCTCTGGCTACAATGTCTTCATCAGAGCCTTTCTCCTTTACTTTGCTCTTACTAACTGACTTCAACTCATCTCCCCTCTGCGTACAAGCATTTCCTTTCCTGCTTCTCACAGAGCCAGAGACTCTGGACTTTCCCTTGCTCACTCCCTGAGATTTTGAACTTTTGGAAAGTTGATCACGCTTGTTCTTAAAGGGAGACAAATTCTTACTGTTCTTTGTATCTTGATCATTGGGACTGTAACAAGCTTTAGCATCCATATTAAATTCCACTTTTGTGGCCTCCTCAGAGACTCCAAGCCCATTCTCTCTTGAAGAATTTGCAGCAGAGGATGAAGTAAGAGCCTCGCTGGAGACAGGTCCATTTGTTTTTTGTCCACCTTTACAATTCTTTGATGATTTAGCTTTCCTTTTGAAGGCTGCACCAGGAGACCTATGATTATCCTTCTTTCCCCTCTTGCTACCCTTACTACTCTTATCATCTCCAGGTAAAACAAGAGCTCCAGAAGTATTCAAAACAGAAGCATGTGACTCTTCTTGGTGTAATAAACCAACTTCTGTATCAGGAATTGTATTGATTACTTCTGAATCTGGTGAAGTTCCAGGATCCGTACACTTGTTCTCTATTGCTTCTCCAGAAGCTTCAGCCACTGCATCAGACTGACTTACATGGTAGCCATTTGCAGCATCTTCAGAAGACTTCTCAAGATTTTCAGCACTCTCCACAACCTTATCTGCTAGTTTTACTTCCATGATAGAAGCATCTGAGCATGTTTTCACCTTTTCTTGGTCCTCTTTGGACTTAAACTGCATTTCACTACCCAGCTCTCCTACTTTATCTTCAACAACGTTGGCTAATGCTGGAAACAGTAAACTGGTTTCATTCCCATAATTACTAAAAGAAGTGTGAACAGAAACCGACGGATCAACCACTTCTGCAACCAAAGTATTCAGATTGCTTGGAACAACTTCCTTGCCCACTTTAATCCTTAGACGTAGGCAACTGGTTAAAGTGTTACTTAGTCCACCGGATTCTTTTCTGTTTTGACCACCCCGATTTTTGCTTCGTTTCCCACTTCCTCGGCCACCCCCAGCTTTGGAAGGTTCTTGATTCTGCACTCCGTTACACAAATGGTCAGGACACGGCTCAAGAAATTGTGTAATATTACTGAACAATCCCCAGATGGAAGAACGAGCTAATTTGGATGAACAGCTTCTCTTCCTTCTTGAAGCCTTGAAAAGGAATTCAATATTTTCATGTGGGCGTGGCAGCATTTTGCTCCTGCAGTTCCTAGCAACCCTTTTTGTAGGAGTCTTCCAGCTTGATTTACTTTTCCGACTGCCCCTTCGAGAAAAGGAAGATGTAGTAGGACAATGTTTAGCTTCTGAAACACAATCAGCCTTGACGATATCCTTTCCTTCATTTTCCCTTTGTTCAGAACAGTCAATTGAACTGCTAGAACTAATTGCAACACAAGCATCCTTTATCAAAAGATCTGATGGATCCAGCCTCCCAGCCAAGCCATTTTCAACAACATCAATGGGCTGGCATAACAAAGAAGCTGATTTATCACAAAGACAGTAAGCACTTAGCTCAAAAAAATCCCCCTTTGAATTGCCAGCATTTTCATTGGCATTTGTTATTTCACTGGAAGTCTCAACCTTCGTACCTGCAGAAACAACCTCAAAAACCTCTGAACCACCATCTCCTGATGGACCATTAGCATTCTTACTATCCCTTTGTGCATTCTGCTGTATGTGCAATGATTCAGCCCTATGTAATGTTTCCAACGTACTTAGGCAGCCCTTCGAAGCCAATAACTCAATGCATAAATCATCATTACTTTTAGTGTCCACAGGTTCAGTAAAACTTTCCAATGAGAGATCACTACTCAGATCATCTTTCTGGTTATGCCAGTCAGAACTACCAACTGAATCACCAGCACGTTGCAAGTTGGAAATTGTCTCAGCACAACATGAAGCTGCAATCTTGCTACACAAATCAGATTCTATTATGGGTGAAGCACCACTTTTCCCATCCAGAGCAGGACCTCTGACAATGTTACTCTCGTTCAGATTATTTTGTTGGGGACAATCACTCCTGCAACCAGTAATGGCTATTGACGCAGAAGCCAAGTTACTACCATGGATAGATGGCATTTGGTTGCAAATTTTAGTCTCAATCTCAGTTAATATCTTTCGTTTTTCTTCCATAACTACTTCCAAAGAGGAACAATAGGTACTTGTATCGTCCTTATTCCTGCCTTCCTCACATTTCTTTGATGGCAATATTTTCAGACCATCAGCACCTCTCCTCTTTACCACATCATTTTTCTCTTCACACTTCTCCACATATTCCATGATCCCTTGCTGAATGGAATCACTGACACTCTCATCATCCTTCTGATTATCCAGTTTAACAGAATTTCCTGGTGAAGTAGAAACTGTGTTCAATTCTGATGGCCCTTCGCCATCCTGTGAAGCATCATCTTCTGAGCCATGATGATCAACTATACCCTTATTCTCGGTCAAACAAACCCCAGCTTGAATGTCAGTACATTCTTTTAACATCAAACCAACCACATTTTGATCATCGCCTTTCATCTGATCTTCACAGTTCGCAGAAATCTCCATGCCACTGCTCAAAGAAGCAGCATTTTCATCCTGAGACAAGCCTAGAGGTCCATCCATAGCAGTTGTACCATCCTCACCTGGAGATCCTCTGTTTTCCAGGCACACATCAGTTTTTGAATCATAAACATCAATGTTTCCCTGATTTTCATTCAAACAAACCTCATGATTACCAATACTATCACCCATCAATTCCCTTGAACCAGAAGGATCTACGTTTTCACACTGATTTTCATTCAAGTATCCTGTGCTATCACCACAACCCACCAACTCCTCCGGCCCAAAACCATCTAGATTTTCACCCTGAATATCATTTAAACAAACTGTGGCATCACCACACTTATCACCAATCAACTCCTTTGAGGCAGCACCATCTACACTCTCACTGTGATTTTTATTGGAGCAAACGGTACTATCACCACACGTATCACCCGTCAACTCTTGTAAAGAAGAACCATCCACATTCTCATCTGGATTTTCATTTGAGAAAACTTTACTATCCATGCACCTATCACCCATCAATTCCTTTGAATCAGAACCATCCACACGTTCACCCTGATTTTCTTCCAAAAGGACCACACTATCATCATACTTATCATCCCTCAGTTCCTTCAAACCAGAATCACCACTATGTTCACCCTGATTATTTTCCAAACAAACCACACTACCACCGCACATATTACCCATCAATTCTTTTGAACAAGAAGCAGCAGCACTTTCGCCCCGATTTTCTTTCAAACAGACTGTGTTTTCACGACATTCATCACCCATCAATTCCTTCAAACCAGAACCAACCATTTGGCCCTCACCCTTTATTCCAACTCTGCAATCAGGATCCCCAGACCCATTACAGCCAGTGTTTTCGTCTTCACCCGGTTCACCAGCACGACCCCCATTAGAATCGATCACAACGCAATCCCCTCGCTCGGACTCAAGGCCCCCCATTGACTCAGAGCACGAATGTTGCTTTGTAGCAGCAACCTCAAGAACGGGTTCGTTAACCAAAGTCATATTCTCACACGAACCCATCCCGGTTGTTTCCAAATAAAATATCAACAATGCAGCAAACCCATTACTTCAAACCTAAATAAGAAGTGAAAAGACAAAAAAAAAATGACCCAATAATAAAAATCAAGCATATCCTCCTTCACCAATCCAATGCACCCACAAATTCACCGACAACGAATCCCAACCACCCTATTTTTAATCGTTCCCAATAAAACCTTAATTTAAAAAATATATAAAAAAACAATACCTTTGTCAAAGCTCCCTCTGAGGAGAAACTCGGAAAAAAAAAACCCTAGAATCCCTTTCTCTGCACAATCCAAAAACCCTTAATTTCAGAATCTGAACACTAATGCAGATAAAATATCTATAAAAAACGACTTGAAATAATTAACCACGAAGAAAAAAATAAATTGAAGGAAAGAAAATAACGGAGAAATTAAAAAAAAAAATTACTTGTTAGAAAGAAGAGGAACCAGGCCGTTGAAGAAGGGAGAAAAAGGTCGTTTCCTTATATTTTTAATTTTATATAAAGAACAGTGAAAATGTTTTTTTTAATAAAACTGTTTGGGGAAAAGGGGAAAAAAACTGAGAAAGAAGGAAGATGAGATATTAAAATACCAACTTTGACCTCTCCTCCTCCCTTTCATAAGCCCGAGTTTGATCGGGGACAACTTTGCTCTCTTTTCTTTCGTTTCTACACGCGTAATTGTTGGGGTCTTTTCGTCATTTCTTGAACGAATTTCGTTCTTATTTTTATTTTTTATTATTTGTCTGTTTTTGTTGGAAAATGTGTTGGAGAAAATTTTTTGGGTGTGGATTAGAATATTGATAAAGTTTAGGGGGTTCAAGTGCAAGTTTTTTTTTTT
>JBBYHM010000016.1:7855154-7871747 GCA_038381775.1 Adansonia rubrostipa | reverse complement strand
AAAACATTTATTAGGAGAAATTATCACATTTTAGTCCTCACAAGATGATAGGTTCCCTATAAAATATAATTTTAAAAAAATAAAAAAAAATAATCAAAAAGGTATATAGTAATTTTTTAATTTCACTTATAAAATTTAAAATTTTATCATTAATATATAAAAAAATTGGTAACCATTCTAAATCGTTTTTAAAACTATTAATAAATAAAATAATAATATTTTATTAATAACTATTAGTTTCGTAAAAATAAAAGTGAGAACATTGTACTAAATATTTTTGTTGCAACTCACGTTGATGAAAGTTGGGTTGCTTGTATTGTTGAGAGAATCAGCTTTGTAAAAAGAATTAATTAATTAATCTCTATCTCTATCTTTTAAAGGACAACCTTTGATTCCAAAATTCTTTTGGCTATTGCCTCTTCTCCATCCTTATTTGAAGGGCAATAAAGGTCCTTTTTTTTTTTCATTATTATTTTTCATTTATTCACGATCGCAAGAACTGAACGGAGTACATAAAAGTTGATTGGGAATTGAATGCTAGCATGGAATTTTTTATTATTAATTCACGGCCAAATGCTTTTATTTTATTTATAATAATCCTAACATGGTTGGATCTACCACCTTAGCTTAAAGATCAAATATAAAAATTGATACAAAAAAACCAAATATAAAAACATAAGTAAACTATGTCCCGACAAAATTTTCAAGTATTGTGACATTCCTTCTTCTCATACTGACGACTTCTTCAAATATATATATATATATATCTATATACATATTTATTTTACTGACTTTAAGTATAGTTTTGAAACTTAAGGTTTGCCCCCTTCTTTATATCCACAAATCAAGAACAAATTTTTCAATAGATTCATAAACTCACCAACTTATTTACCAAAAAAAAAGGAAAACTTTAAAGAAAGCAAAAATGGACACTCTTGGTACAAGAAAAAATAATAATTAAACTCTTTTTACCCAATTTCTATCCTTTTCAAAGAATCAAGCATCCATTGATAATCCTAATATTATATATATATATATATAACTCAATATCATGCAAGGAAAAACCACACTGTGCCCCCCACTTTTTTTAATGTTCTTCAAGAATCACGTGATGATTTTCTATAAAAGAATTTCTGTTGATTTTAATTTGATCACAACCTACATTATATGGTTTACTTGGAAAAGAATTAACGAAATATACATATAAAGTTGATTCACAATTTACACCTAACGTTTAATCCTTTCTTTGATTGAAGTTCATTAATTAGTTCCATTTTTCAACATTTCCTTATATGTTTTAAGAGTTCAATATTTACTAGTACACAAACGTTTCATGTTAATATATATTATAGAAAAGCCTTCAATTTTTTTTTTATATTTTTATAAAAGAGAAATAATAGATGTTCGAAATTCAAATACAAACTTATTAAATTATACCAATTAAAAATAAAATTAATTATATAAACTAACTAAACCTACAATTGGGTTTTTTTTTTTTGTTAGAAATCGAGAACTATTTCTAAACCATTGGCCTTCTTATTTTATATAAATAATATAAAAAACATTTATGTTCGTGCCTAATTTAATTTTCACTTGATTACAATTTACCATGGGCACAAAATCATTTTTCTGATAGATTTTGGGGTTAGATTGGCTTGGCTTTGCTTGGAAAACTGAAGAAGAGTTTCGAAACAATACCCATCAATACCTTTATAAGGGAATTTTATCTTAAGAAGTGAAAAATGATAGATTTAAAATGTGGGTTAAAAGGAATCCCATAAATTCTCTTCCTAGCTTCAAATAATGATCCTAAACATATATTGAATGTTTTAATCTCTTGCGGTTGATATTTCTGTTAATGTCAGGAAAGAACACACGTTAAATATTTGAAACTAATTTAAATTTAATTAATTTATGCTATCACTCGAGATAAGAAACAGATTTTATGTTCGTTCTGTAAACTGTTTGAAGCAGCTTTATAGCTGGCATGACATACCAAGCCAGTTAAAGTTGGAAGAGCCAAAATGGGAATTTCACCCTTTTTTCCGAGTAGATTTATATTTAATGTATTCATGTACTTTATTATATCATAATTATTTTTAAAATATTTTATATTTATTTAAATTTTAATATAATAATAATTTATATTATATAAATTTTGAAACATTCATATAATCATACCATATCGAGCTTTAATTATTTCTTTTCTGTCATATTCGTGTCGTCGTGCTAAGTCTAGCTTGATCCATCTAAAAGTTAAGTTAAAAGAATAAATATAACATCATTGATAAAAACTACAGTCCAGAATTCAATTTACATAAAGCATATAAACAAGCCACACCCATCTCTGGAATGCAAAATCTGTGCATTGGTGACTCAATCGCACCAAAACTCTGTTACAAATCCATGCATCATACACATTTCAAATAAATTCGATTTTTGACGAGTTCATCCTGAATCAGCACCAGGTTCAATGGTTAGAAGGTCTGTAACAGCAGATCACATATCTACCAACAATGTTTTCCATAGGCAGAGGCCCCCTAGTTATCAACCAAACCATTGATGACATAAGGAGAAGTAGTAACTCTGAATTGCATTTACAGCATAAATCACATTTCTAATCATGAGTTCAACAGAATGGAGCATTTAGCCAAATCAACATTCAAGAAGATATTATGAACTCAGAGCTTAACACAGTTGGTTCATATAGCTATCCTTAGGAGGTAACATCTATCATGTCTAGGTTTCAGACCTAGAATCTACAATCCCTTCCCTTACCATCCCAGATTGCCCCCTCCTTTGTACCAAAGAAAAAATATTCAGTAAGATATTATGAACATAGAGCTTAACTCAGTTGATTCATACAACCATTCTTGAAAGGTGACACATTCAGCATGTCTATGATTCAAATCCCAGTTTTTGCAATCCTTCCCTCATCAGACATCACTTATACCAAAGAAAAAGAACTTCAAGAAGATACTCTCCTGGAACATTACTCTTTGAGTAGGATGTTACAAGTTCATTTTTTCCCATTATAAGGAATTATATTCCTCTAGAAGAGCCTTTCAAGGGTGGAGCCGTGGAGCAGTATATTTATAAATTATATCAGTATATCAAGAATCACATTACTCTAAAGAGATCAAGAATAAGAGAAATTAAAGCTGGACAAAGAAAACTAGAGAAAAAAAAGGTGGGGAGATGTAATCATTGTTACCAATCATGAGAGTCGTAGCTATTATTACGGTTGTCTCCCAAAACATAAACATGACCTTTAGGCACATACTGCAGATCCAAGAAAAAATAACGTCAGCAAGAAGAAAACAGTGTATCATCCAAGGCCCTATGATAAAACCAAATTCAAATTGATCTGAATCATGAAGAGGCTTAGATGTCAACATTTTGGAATCCACCAGGGTTCTTCATGCTCGCCTTTACTAGTCAATTACTGAATAATTTACCGAGGTGGCTCCTACTACCCCATAATACTGTGTAAAGAAATCACTATTCTAGCTTATCAAATGCTGGAAATCTCAAATAATTACATGGAGAGTCAACAAAGGGAACGCACAGTTAAGTCCGATGTGTATGATGGTCGTTCAGCTATGAAACTTTCATCTCGGGCGACTCCATTGACATAGAGTGAGCCATGATGAACCTGCACAGATAGTAGTGGAGGAAAACATTTTAGAATGTGAATTCAGCATTAAATTGCTTCAAGTTGATTTTCTTTAGCAGTTTGAATTAAGACCATCGTCTTGCATCCAGCTATGAGATACCCAGAGGGATAAAACAAAAATGTGATTTGACTTCAATTGCACTCTTGCATTCAAATTAACAAAACTACAATAAAAAATCAGCCTAGAGTGACATTAACTATTTGAAAAAGACGCAGAACTAAATGTAAAATCAGTCTGAACACAGCCTTCAATGAATTTTGCCGTTGCTGTTTAACCATATTTTACACCCAACCCCATAGTGAAAAAAGTGGCAGCAGAATCAGTAATACCTGAACCAAGTCTCCAGCTTTTGCAACAATTCTCTTAATGAAAACAGCATCCTTCCCAAATCCATCCACCTGTAGCACAGCAAGAAGATAAGAACACTTCATTGTTTCCATGGGGTGCAAACAAACTGTCAAATTCTATACAAAACCGACAAACCTGTTCTGGAGCTCGGAATGTTACAATATCATTTATAGCAGGACTTTTGAAGAAGTATGAGGCCTGAACAAGTCGCGAAACGATAGTTAAAATTGATATTATAAACAACATAAAGGTGCCTAATGCATATTGTTACTAAGCAAAAAGAGTATTATAGTAGAGCATTAGACTAGAGCTCTATATGCACTAAGCTGAAGAAAAATAACAGGGTTGTCTTTCGAATTAAGGACATTTTCATGTTGTTCATTTCCCTCAGAAGTCGATTCAGAATCTAACCAGTTTCCCCCTGATGGTAATTCTACAAAAGTGAACTTTCTGGAGTAGAATTTCAGGAATCCTGCAAACCATTCTAATGATTTTCAAACTTTTATTAAAACAGAAATCAGTACGAAGCATTGAGCGGGGTTACTGGTTCCAAGGATCTTCGGACAAAGATTCTCCTATCAACAGTATTGAACATCGAAGAGCAAAGCATAGAGTAGGGGCAAGTCATCCGAGCAACGTTTTATCATAAGGCCACAAATCAAGAATAAAGATCAGACTCTGAAATTCCAGGCCATCATCTAAATGTATTGCTAGCAAAATCTGTCACTTAAAATACAGGTACTTCTATAATTCTTCGACAAATTAAAGGACATTCTTCGTTTATGTCAGGATTTGATCGAATAAAACGAAGCTTACACTTGTTCAAAGTCTGATTTCCTACGTCTTTCTTGCATTACAGGCCTACAGGCTTGCAGTCAAGTTCCGAATTCATTATTTCAAGAAAGTATGAATGGAAACCGATACCAGTTATTAAGGTTGGCAGTAGTCTTTCTCTAATTAGGCTATACTTAGCAGCTTGACGAAGCAAAGAATCAGCAAAACAAGAAACCTGATTTCACAGAAACCATAGTGTTATATCTCCTCACCAACTTTATCACAAAATCTAACTTCGATAAGGAATAAGTCTTAAATGATAGTTGGATAACTTCAGACTCCGTAAGTTTGATAGCTATGCAATCTCTACTTGCCCAGACTTTCAAATTAGGTAAAACTCCTATCAAGGCATATATAAAAGAGTAGCATCAGCACTTCTGAGGTATGAGCTCTTAGAATTCCTTCATTCTTTCTTTGTTCTTCATTCATAGTATTATTACTGACTTAAGCATCGGAGTGTCCCCCGGAGCCAAACTCCGGGCCTCTCTCACTTTTGCTGTTTTGCAAGATTCCTCCTTAGCATCTCCATTGTTGCATTAACAAATGGCGCCGTTTGTGGGAACCGACAAGCCATATGCTCATAATCGAAATTTCATTCAAGCATAAAAACAAGTAACTCCGAATTACTTGACCTACACAAAATTTGGCATATAAACATGCCTATTCGATCTATGACTTACACCGTGGCAAACGTGCCCATTCAATCTATAACCGAACTTACCCACTCGACTACACAGTCCACACCCTTGCCTGGGGGCTAGTCTTGGGGCAAGATAACAATCTCATATCGATTAGCCAAGGATATGGACTGTGACTTATAAAGCGAGGACCACCCTTCCCCTATTGAGGTGTCTTTTCTCAAAGGATAAAATCGTGAGGACAATCAGTGCACTGCTTTAAAGCGAACAATACCTCATAGCGAACACAGTCCGGCAATCCTTGCATCAACACATAAAAACTATAATTTTGCAACCTTAGAAACCTCATGAACTGCATTTTGCAACCTTAGAAACCTTAGGAAGTGCAATTTGCAAATCAATTCGCGATGTTTGTCACACAATATCAATAGCTGGAATAGTAGGAGACCTAAACTCGCATATGTATACCGTAGTCAACAATCTAAATGAAGGGATAATGTGACCAAGATGGTTTGGCCAACTGGGAAACATTAATGGCCTTTCATTTTATCAAAGCACTACCTAACAGTAGGCTGTGAACACAGATGAAAAAGAATCTAAAATGTCATGATGTCATGTACCAAACTGCTAAGTGTTCTTCCTAGCATTGGGGAAAAACTACATAGCTTACGAGTTAATATGAAAGTAGAGTTAAAGATTTTTTTTTTTTTTCTAAGAAAGTGTATGGTAAGCACATTCAAATCAGAATGCCACTACGAAGAAAAGATAATCTGATCACATTCTAGGTCACGTAGCCATTAGATTGATTCCAACACGTTAGAAAAACGCAATTTTTGCATAATTTAAGCAAAATTGGAGATCATCTACAGAATTTAATCAGAAGAAAGACAGAAATTGAGTTTTTCTGGCGATGTTAAAGCTCAAACACATAATTTCTGAAGCTGAAAATCCTTATACTGGATTCAGCGGTAAAGATCATCTTAGTATCAAGTATTTAAAACTTATATTTAAACACGAACGTGAGTATGAGATATGGATATCTCTACATGAATGTATTTATTTTTTAAAATTATTTTTATATATTCGAAAGATCTTTAAATGACAAATGTGCCCATACATAACGCTGAATATGGGTATTTCAAGCAAAATAAGGAAACTGAACATCAACTGAAATCAAAGGTCAAAGAGTTTCTACCTTTTCAACAATGATTCGATCACCAACACGAAGAGTAGGGTACATAGAAGAAGAAAGAATGAAACGCATCTCGGAGAAAGTGGACCATAAAAGAGCTATCACCAAGAACCTCAAGAACCCATCAAAACCAGGCCATCTAAGGAAACCCCAACTTTGGCAAGGCATCCATCTTAGTGAAGGGAAAGCTACCAGAGTCTTGTACAAAGCACATGGTCTCAAGAAACTCATCGACCCAGAGTTTGCAAAAAGATTTGAAAACTGAAAACAGTGAAAACCTGGTTGAAGCTACCAGGCACTTGCTTGAAAGATTTTTTTAATTGCAAAGACGTGGGAAAAATGAGAGAGAGTGGACACTTTGGGGGTGGGGGGGAGTATAAAGAAGTTTTCGTTGACCAGGTTTTTCCTTCGAGAGTAAGATTCATCTTCGTGAGAAAGGTTGAAGTTTTTGCTAATATACTAATATACAGTAACAACCAACGACTTGAAACCCCACTTGGCTCCTGTCAGTCTAAGGCTACTCTACGAAGAATGACGGTGCTCAAAGTGTTGGGGATGTACTTGATCGTAATATAATTTTGATACAGTGGAATATGTATAGAATTTACAAAATTATGTTAAAAAATAAAAATTAAATTGGACATGATCGAAACAGTTGTCATGTTTAAATTTGGTCATAAATCATGATATGGATTAAAAAATTTAAAATTTAAGTTTTAATTTGAATTTAATTTAATTTGATGATTTTAATTTTAAGTATAAAATAATAAAATATCAAAATATATTTTTAATTAATATTTATTTATTTTTATAATTAATTTTAAATAAAAATATTATTTTATTTGTGAAACAATGATTTGGCTCATTCATATCAAAAAAATAAACTTGAGACATTCTCAAGCTAGGCCGAGTAGGTTATCAGACCCTTGAGTAAATCTAGTCATACTCGGCCATATCCATTTCCTAACTTTAAAAAATTTTTTTGTGTCGCCTTATCAATGTAATGTTATGCCAATATTTTCATGTCTATGTTTAAACAGTTCACTTTCTCTCTTAATAGATCTAATTTTATCATAATTAATTCATATATCTACTTTTAAAAAATAATATTAAACAATTTTTAATTTTAAATTTTGATATCTATAATGTATTTTTTTATTTCGACCTTCTCTATACCAAAAGAAAAAATTCATTGAAATCAAAAGAATTATAAGTATGATTTTGCCCCAGGAATGACATGTTTAGAGAATGATGGTGAAACAAAATAAGTAGAAGTATTTATATCTTTTAAATTTTTTTTATTTAAAAAAGTTACAAAACTACCAATTAATATCATAAATACTAAATAATTTCCCTCTTATTTTTTATTTTTAAAAACTCACTCACTACATGAGAAAAAAAATTACAATACTTAATGTTTTTATAAAATTTTTAAGACATTTAAAATAAAAACTACCCGATTCTTTAAAAAACTACTTATTTTTATTTCTACAATTTATTTTAATTATTGCATTTTAATCAAATAACTTTTATTTTATTTTAAAGCAAATTTTTTCTGTTCATATTATGGGCGTATAGAGGTGTCTACGGGTAATGACTCGAATTTTTTTTAAATTTGTTTGTCAAGCTCGAATTATGCCTAGCTCAACCAACATAGGAAACCCAAATTATTGTAACAAAAATAGTAAAAAAATTATTTTTATATTAATACTTATATTTTTATAATTAAATTTTAATCTCTAAATAATTTAACCATTATGATATATTATTATTATTAAAATATTCTAATATATTATTAATAAATTAATAAATATAATTACACATGTTATTTGATATTTTCAGTATTAATTTTTAAACATTTATATATATTTTTATATTTTTAATATATTATTAAATATTATTAAAATATTATTTTGTTAAGTATATTATTAATTGTTATTAATATGTTATTAATATTAAATTTTTAAGTACCATTAAATTTTATATTTTATATATTAAATTATTATTTTTAAAAGTTTTATTAATATATTAATATATATTATTAACATTGAAATAGATTTTTAAATATATTTTTTGATGCTATTAAATATTATTAAAATATTATTTATTTAAATCAAGGGTACAATAGTTATTTTATATTTATTCTTTACATATGCTTTAACATCATCTTAATTAACCAAATAATGTAATACTATTCCTTCTTTGTAACATTCAATCAATCAAATTCTGTAATACTTATTCACTCTCTATTTTATTCTAACCGAATAACTATTTTATTTTCTCTTTATTCTATTCTAGCAAACCAAACATAACGAAAGAATTTTTTTATTACTGTTTGCCTATTAATTAGTGGATTTTTATATGAATATCTTTTAAGATATATTAAAAAATATTAAATTAAAAAATATGCTTCATATTTTTAATTTATTTACAAAATTAAAAAATTTTAATATTTTTATATTTGATTATTCATAAAAGAAATTATTCATCTATTGTCAGCAAAAGTTTAAAATTTTATAAATAAAATTATAAAGTGACATGCACCTTAAAATACATTTAAAAAAATTAAAAAGCAGATACTCAAATATTAAACATACAAATTTTAAACAAATAAATAAAAATTTAAATTTAATACTATATATTTATATCATATTTATATATTATATAAATTTTAATAAAATTATATACTATAATAAAATTAAATTATATTGTTATATTATAAATATTTTATATAATATATATATATATATTTTGGCTCATAGATGGTGTTCATGTCCCATCATCTGGACTCTACTTTGGATAAAACTACCCATTGACGAAAGACCTCAGACGCACCTTCGCGGATAAATAAACAAATAAGATAATCATATATCTAATTTAACGATTCAATCTATTCCACGTGTCAAAACTTAAAGAAGTAGGGTCCACCACTGTTCACACAACCACGTCATCCCTTACGACATAAAATAAGTTTAATGATTTCTTTTTTGTTTTGGTACGTAAAAAACAAATTCTAACTTATACTTAAATTTTGTGTACTAAGATTTTAGATTAATATTGTTAATTAAAGATTAACGTAATAATTAATAGATAATAAAAACTTCGTAAGTAATGGAAGTATTAGTCAGCATAAAGATTAAAAATATTTTAATATTTTAATTTTAATTTTTTTAATCTTGTTTTTATGCTGATGTGAGTAAGCTTTCAATATTCAAATAAATATACATGTAGAAAGAAAAATATAAATATTAAATTAATAATTATTTTTTAAAAAATTAAATTAAAAATTAAAATCAAATATAAAAATCAAATAAATATTAAACAAAGAAGGCTCATGACTCATCCTCGAATATATCATCCACCAAAAGCTTAAAGGTCCACTCAAAAGCCAGTGTAGGTTTTCAGTGAAGCAAAACTATGAAGTCCAAAACAATTTACGGCTTCTTTCTTCTCCATTTCCTCTTCGCCTTCCTATGCACGGCATCGGGGCATGAAGCTTCGACCATCGACGGCGGAAGCATCGTTTTTACTACACTTGGCAGATCGGATTACGCTTGGGACGTCTTTACTCTTCCGACTTTGGACCCACCAAACCCTTCAAACGAGCTTCGGATTACTGATGGGGAATCCGTTAACTTCAACGGCCATTTCCCTTCGTCCTCGTCGTCCTCTATTCTCTCGCTCCTACTCAACCGTAGCGTAATTCAAGACGTGGATCGAGCTCCGTCGTCGCCACCGTCGCTTCAGCTCATTTACATAACGGAACGCAACGGGTTGTCGAATGTTTATTACGACGCCCTTTATTACGGTGCCCCGCGGAGCACTAGGTTGAGATCGGCACTTGAAATTCCCGTCCGAGTTCAGGCTCCTTTGTTGGGTTTAGAAGAAAGCAAGAATCGGATTTCGATGAAAGATAGGCCGAGCTTGAGTGGGGAGAATTTAATTTACGTGTCGACTCATGAGGATCCAGGTAAACCCAGAGCCAGCTGGGCTGCTGTGTACTCCACTCATCTGGGAACCGGGTTGACTCGACGACTCACTCCTTATGGAATCGCCGATTTTAGCCCCGCTGTGTCTCCATCCGGGGTTTGGACAGCCGTGGCTTCGTATGGGAGCGAAGGGTGGAATGGGGAAGTAGAAGAACTGAGTACTGATATTTATGTTTTCTTGACTCGTGATGGGACGCACCGAGTCAAGGTTGTTGAACACGGTGGGTGGCCATGTTGGGTTGATGACTCAACTCTGTATTTCCATAGGAGAAGTGAAGACCAGTGGATAAGTGTTTACAGAGCAACTTTCTCTAAAGACAAACCGTTTTCTACCGAGTCAGTGACGATTCAGCGAGTCACACCACCGGGTCTTCACGCCTTCACCCCAGCTACTTCCCTAGGTAACCATAATTTCATAGCAGTAGCTACAAGAAGACCTAATTCCAGTTTTCGCCACATAGAGCTGTTTGACACTGTCAAAAACGAGTTTATTGAGCTAACTCGACATGTTTCTCCCACAACTCATCACTTAAACCCGTTCATATCACCTGACTCAGCCCGAGTTGGGTACCATAAGTGTAGGGGAGAAAGTAATGCAGGAAAATCTCCCCAATTATTGCTTGAAAACGTTCGAAGTCCAGTGCCGAATCTTTCTCTTTTCAGATTCGACGGTTCATTCCCTTCTTTCTCACCGGCCGGTGACCGAATCGCCTACGTGGATTTCCCCGGCGTTTATGTAGTGAACCGAGACGGTTCGAACCTGCGCCAGGTTTTCCCCTTGAATTCTTTCGGAACCGCTTGGGACCCGGTTCGGAAAGGAATTATATACACAAGTGCTGGACCGGAGTTTTCAAGTGAGAGCACCAGCGTTGATGTTGTATCCATCGACGTGGATGATGTTGAGCAATCAAATTTCAAGAGGTTAACCATCGATGGTAAAAATAATGCATTTCCCTCACCGTCACCCGATGGGAAACGGGTCGTATTCAGGTCGGGTCGGTCAGGTCACAAGAATTTGTATATAATGGATGCGATCCAAGGGGAGACGGGCGGGATCCGAAGATTAACGGATGGTCCGTGGACGGACACAATGTGTAGTTGGTCACCAGCTGGTGATTGGATTGCATTTGCTTCGGATCGGGATAATCCGGGTTCAGGTAGTTTCGAGTTATATCTGATCCACCCGAATGGTACCGGCTTAAGAAGGTTGGTTAAGAGCGGGTCAGCCGGGCGGGCTAACCACCCGTCATTTAGTCCGGATGCGAAGTTGATAGTGTTTACGACAGATTACGGGGGAATATCAGCTGAGCCAATCTCAAACCCACATCACTATCAACCTTACGGTGAGATATACACGATTAAATTGGACGGTTCTGATTTGAAGAGGCTGACACACAATTCTTACGAAGATGGGACCCCTACGTGGGCCCCATTGTACATCAAACCAGTTGATGTGGACTGGCCAAAGAGGCCCCAGTGTGCTTTTGAGGATTGTCATTGGCTCAATGAAATGCCCACACGTGGCACCAGCAAGGTCGAACAATTGGGGTTCGCCAAACCTCAATGTGGTGCATGATTGTTGATTCCAAGCTTTTCTTGCATAACATAAAGAATAATTATGTGTTTTGGGGTACTGTAAATTTGTATGGTGGAAGTAGTTTTTGGTGCACCGCCCGAATAGTTGTAGCTCTTCGGTGCTTTTTTTTTTTTTTCCCTTTTAATGTAATAATATAGTTGAGAAAAGTAATGTGCATATGTCCTCCATATGTCCCTTTTTCTTATCGAATCAACTTTCCTTTTTTGTCCTAACCAAGAGAAAGAATCAGAGAAAATAAGATCTTTGAAAGCGGACTAATATTCGTTAGTGAAGATTACGAATATTAGTACGATTCACATTGGATCAGTTAAACTAATTGAACGTGAAAAAGCAATTGAATTCTAATCAAGAAAATGAAAAAACCGAACAGATCGGCTGCATCGAGTGTAAAACTGTTAAGTAGGTGTGTTTCACCAAATTGTACGCTGTCTGTTCCTTATGTACCCTGTATTCTATATGGCCATTGAGATATTTGAATTGCGATTGAAGGGCTAGTATTGATTTGTTAAAAAATAAGGTTTCATTGACCCTTTTTTTTAATGTTAGATTAATCTGAACAATTATAACAAATGCGGGATAACTTATTACTGTAATGCTTCACTGGTCCTGATGAATTGTATTTGTTCATGGTCTTTGACTATTTAATAGTTAATAGTCTTAAATAATGGAGTTCATGATGTTCCTTTTGATTTCCTTTTACACTTACTATGGGATTTTACTTCAGTTTGTTTGATTTCGAGTTCGACTGCAACCCGATTGTTGCAGACCTGAACTCTACAGTTATACTTTACCACTTCAATGCTAAAATTTACTTGATAATTGGAGTTTAATTCTTAAAACATAATCTTGTTGAATTTTCATAGGATCATAGAGCCAGTTGCTTCAAGGGTGCAAAGTTCAGATTCAAGTCACTTTATGAAGAAATCACGAGCAGTCCTTCATTACACATTTGTAAACAAGAAGAAGGCCTGAGTTTGGATTCAGAGGTGTGAAGTGTGATCCTGGTGTGTTAAAGCTGCTTGCAATAGTGATTGTTGAATGGCATTTTTTTACTAAATATTTATGTTTCACAGTAGGGGCTTTTGCAACATTAAGTTCCATTTCACAAGGTGATCTTCGTCAGTCAGGCTATTACATATACCTGCAGGTAAAGCAGTAGGTGGCAATACATTCCCAATGTTTATGAAAATTATACCATTAGTTATGATATTATGATGTTATAATTCACTTTACTATTGTAATATGATTTTGTTGTGGACAAAATTGATTGCATGCTTGTGGCAACTTTGATCCAATTTTCTAGTCTGCTTCGCTGCAGTAGCCTAGTTTATTGTACTTTACTTTGTTTTGCTACCTTATTCTTTCCCAGCGAAAAGGATTCATCTAGTGTTACCTGGAATTGGTCTGGTACTACGAATGGAATTTGGAATGCAAATCACTACTTAATTGGAACGTAATCCAGTAGGGTCATATTCTTCGATTTGTTTATTAGGAATGAAATACTATTAATTGAAACCTTTTTTTTTTCTCTGGAACGAATATAAGGTTGACTATGATCAATATAAAGAGAAGAGACAGATGAATCTTATCTTTCCTTCATTTGGTTTCTCAAACTTTATTATTGGATCATAGATGATCTGTGATTGGGGTCGTACGATCCAATTCAAAAATCGTATACCAGTTTCCGATTTACGGTAACAGAGGTTCCACCCCCGATTCCTACTATGCATCTGCAATCGTTTAGGGTCCAAATTTTTAACTGCATTCTGATCATCACTAGAAACCGATGGTTTGATTTTGCTCAATCCCTACCATGACATGCTCCATGTATATATTTGTTTGTCATGCTGGTCAACTGGCCAAATCTCTCATTCCTTTTGCAGAAGTCGAGTATTGTGTTTATGGAATATTGCAGGGAGGTGCTTGCTTGTTCGGAACTTCGGATCATCAATTTCTTCCAAGGACCTAATTAGGGTTTGTCTGGGATAAGTTATCTGATGCTTTGACACTTTTAAAGTTTCCCGGTGCTTAGTACATTTCCTTTCAAATTTGCATTGGTTGAAAAACTCCTCTGCTGAAGAAAGGAGCCTTGATGCTTGACATGGATGATAAGTTGCTGCAGAAGTAAGCTTTTCTTTTTCCATTTTTTTTTATTTAATTGACCTTGGCTTGCCTTGACACTTAAATTCCTATTGATCAGGTTCTCCCTCGAGATTTTGTTAAGGCATTTTATGCTGCATGCCAATGAGGTAACTTTGATTTAGCAAAGAAGGAAGATAATGTTGTAATTGCAGAAGGGTATCCATTTTCTTTATTTTCCATCCATGATTAGTCACCCATTGTTAAGGTATATATCTGATCATAATATGACTCGTCTTCCAGTTATTTCATGTGTTTGCTGCAGAAAGCTTGAATTTGCAAGAGTTTGGCTGAAGCATATAAGTTTACTGTCACCGCATTAACTTTTGGTTTTGCACTGCTAAGTTATCAAGGCTTAGGTGTGAGTATTGGACATAGTGTCTGATATTAGTATATTCAATTTTTTTTATGTTTTTTTATGTAGTTGGAGGGTCTTAGGAGGATATTCATGTACGGATATACGTCGAATATGGATATCAAACATAAGTACTTCAAGAAAAATGAAGGGTCGAATGATGCTATTTTTTTTTTTTCAGTTTTGGTAGTTATAAAAATTGAAGTAAAGTTCACTAAATTGCTTCTTGTTTTCCGTAAAAAATCATTAGTATTGTGAAAACCTAGTTGGTTTTTTCTTGGTTGGTTAATATAACCCGGCAATCGGCAACTAAAGCTAAGAAATAGTAGTGCTGACTGGATCTTTTTAAATTTATCCGGGTCTGTAATTATGTTACTTCAGTTTTTTATTTCTTTTAAATTATCCGTGTCTTCATATTTGGATTATGGATATGAAGATATGATCTTTTAAGAACCTTTCATTATATAAAAAACTTTAAAAAAAAAAAATATACCCATATCTAACATTTACTCCTAGATCCAAATAACGTAGACCTCTATAACTCTGCTACCTTTCAGTAAAATTCCTATTGAGCTCTAGCTTTCTTTGTATTAAAGATTGAAATTGGCTTACTAATCACGAGCAACATCGAATTAAGTTAGAATACAGTACTTCTGAAGTTGGCTTATCAATTTATTTTCTTCCTTGCCCCATTTTCCCCCCTGGAAGCTGCCATACTCCATAATTTTTTATTATTATCTTTTTACAATGAAGGGCACAGCTTTAGAATATAGGAAGTGATTGTTGAATTTCAGTTTTTAAATTCAGATTTGTAAAATCCTAGTTTTTAAAAGTAATTATACGAATTAATTAAATTAAATAATAGGTTCCGATAAGTTCATTTTGGTTGTTGCATAATGGAAAATCGACTTGTATTTCATCGGTTTATTGGTGTCATTCATATATTTTGCTCATTGGCCTGCACCGTCTCGTAGATGGTGCTGATGAGTAATTAGCAGCCGCTGGACGTGGCCAGCGAGACACGACGCGAGCGTCGTGTAACATGCTTGCAGGAATTCTGTTTGAAAGTTAGCGGGACAGTCTAGAGTGGGATGCAGGGAGTTTCGAGGACAATGTGAGATTTAACTTTTTTGAATTGCAAAAATGCAAACAAAACGGCTTTTCATACTTTTGTTGTTGCGCCTCATATTCACCGAAAACGGGTCCATCTCCTTTTGAATCTCTTGTCATTTTAACATGTCTTTTGTCTTGTAACGTCAAGTTTCAAGCTCTCTTTTTTAACTGATTGATTTCTAATCTAATGGCACTCCCAAAAATAGCAATGCTTGTTTGGTACGGTAAAAAGAAAAATTATGGGATTTATGTTATTCGGATTAATGGATATTTTATGTTACTTGAATTCGGGTGTGTATCAAATATATGTATGTGTTCAACATAGGTATAGTCAAATTTTTTAAAAATTTTCATGTATTTGGAGGGTTATTGAAAGATCCTGTTCTTATATCTATATCCAAACATACATTGAATACGGATACTTAAAAAAAAATAAAAAGTTAAAGTAACATTGAAAATATGAATATTTTTTATACAGGTCTATTCAAACTTTTTATAAAATTTTTTATATATTTAAGAGATCATATTTTATATTTATATTTAAATATGTGTAAAAATTAAGTGTTAAATATAAATATTAAAAAAAATAAAAAGTATGAGTACTATGAATGTTTACAAATGAATTTTTATTTATAATTTTGTTGCTACTATCATAATGGTGAGACAGCAATAAAATTGTTATCCATTTGAAGCATTGAAGTTATATTTTAC
>JBBYHM010000016.1:7840384-7853038 GCA_038381775.1 Adansonia rubrostipa | reverse complement strand
CGACTCTTAAAAGATGTTATTCAATAGGTTTGGAATTCAAACTTAAAACAGCTGTGCTCCTTATCCTATCCCAAATTACAGTCTTCTTTGTAAAAAGGAAAAGGAGAGTCAAAACAATTCTAAGCTCCACTTAGGGAGTCGTATGATGAAGACGTTTAGAAGCATGTTTGAACTTCGAGGTCAATAATGACTCTTTGACAGGGTCATTAATCTCAACAATTCATAATTAAATCCGAAAGCTACGTTAACTGTACGATGTTACAATAGAGGGCCTAAACATTGGTGCAGGTAACTACTATACATAGAAGCTGCAAGATGCTTCCACTGTTTGTCCAGACTATCCGCAACGACGCCAATGCAATTCAACCATAAAATCCAAACTTACACTTGAATCTTCCATTTTCAAAATTAACCAGAGCTAGTTCCAGATACTGACCTCATTAGTGGATGATTAATGGAAGGTTGTGTATTCCCTGGGGAGTTGAACATGGCGTTAGGAGGAGCCGCAGTGGATGCCGCCTGCATGGCCATAAGGGGCAACCTTGGGCCCATTGGGAACATCGGTTGACGTGGCATGAATGACATATGGGGATGTACTGGTTGGTTGCTGCCATATCCAGAAACGCTTGGCTGCGAAGGCGAGGCTGACATTACTTGTTGCCGGTTGTTGCCAATGTTATTGTTCGCCATGGGAGAAGCAACACCAGGTAGACTCATTTGTGAAGCGACGCCGGCAGGTCCAAACCGTGCTGATACAATGCGGGCCCTCTCAGCAGCAAACCTTTGCCTTCCTTTCTCCACTTGTTCACATTCTTTCATGAGTAAGGTTTCCACTTCTGCAAACTGCTTCAGCTTCAGCTCCAATCTCTTCAGCTGAGATACAGATTGAAAACAAATTCATCTACAATTCATATCAAACGTAAGAGAAAGTAGAATGTTTAGGAGGTCCCATTGGTATGAATTTTCAACGGAAGCTCCAATCCACCACAATAATAATGATAAGAGGTAACTTATTGGGGATGCTAAAGGAGCACTGGCATCTCAGTATAGAGCTTTGATACTTTTGGTAGCCTCTGGTTTCCGAAAGCATGTACAAACAGAAAACACAAAATCTATCAATCTCCCAGCCAGGAATACCTAGTTTATACATTGATGTACATTGATGTAACAGATATGTGAATCAAGAGTTAAATAAACATGTAAATTTCAACCTAGAAGCAACATCCATAGACAACTTAAAGGTCAACAGTAGAATGACATACACAGGTGTAGAACTTCTCAGTGAATCTTTCAAACTTAAGCCATATCTAAGTTTATAGTTTCGAAAAAGAGGAATGCCCCTTTGGCTGTCTTTTGTTCCATTTTTTAGGCTAAATAATGTTATGCAATTAGACAACATGACAAAGTCCTCTTTAGTCCCGGTTTCAAGTCTTCAAAAGATGGTCAATTCATTTTTCAACAACAATTTTTTGGCAAATTACAAGGAGTCTATGCCGAAAAGCCGATGCATGTGAAAAAGAGAAGGGAAAAAAAAAGGAAAAGAAAAACATACTTGATGGTTTATGATATTAGCTGATAGTCTTTGAATTTCTCGTTCCTCATGATCTGCAAATAGTTTTGCCTTCATAGCTGCAGCAGCAAGACCAGCTTTGGCAGCAGCTTTAACTTTTTCTGCAGGTAGGGGATGAACCTCCGGTTCACTTTGAGCGGATGAACCATGTGTTGTTGAGTTCTCCTCTGAAGTTTTTGCATAAAAATAATTCAGAATACATAAAACTAACATGTGACAGAAAAGGAATGAAAATATAGTGAAAATATTGAAAGTTAAACTTATGGCCTACCTTTTTGATGAATAGAACCATGAAAGCCACCTTCTCTACTATGTAAACTCTCCATGTTCACCCTTCACAGTTAAAATGGGATCTTAATTAGTAAACTAATATGCAAAATTTTGATCAAAATGCTTCACAGAGGTTCAGTCCTGTCAACGCAATGAATTTAATTCATATAATCTTCATGCTTTCGATAGAAGCCATGATACGCCAATAAAAGTGACAATAAAGAAAAATCTCATCATAATACCATCGAAGGTCTTAGAATCATGGGGATATGCACTAACCTATTACCATGCCCTGAACCTTCCTTGGGTACATCTTCAGACAAAGCTGCGAGGGATGCATGGGCACAAGCTGCAGCAACTCTGGGTCCAACAGCAGAGGCCAGAAAAGCAACCTAGAGTACTTTCCACTGGTTAGAACCATGTATGCAAAAGCTAGCAACACAATTAGATCCATATTTGTTTATAATTTCATCACTATCTCTTGGGGCAGAAATACTCTTGCATGCAAAATCATTAATGACGAAATCCAAAATAAAAGATGCCTAGTTTGGGAAATTTGTTAAGACAGCAATTCATCCTCATCAGCTTCTTTCACATTTTTAATCTTTTTACAACTTTTCTCATCCCAACTACCTGTTGCAGTAAGGAAATAAGCTCTACATGTGACTTTGCTATGACAACAAAAAAGTGTCCTAATACTAATCATCATTCCACCATTTGTCTAACCAGGAAGTCAAAAAGATAATTCCAATACTAGCAGCATTTCCATCTTCCCTATTTCCCTATTGCCAAAAGATGTTTATCCAGGATACCAGAAGAGTACATGAAAGTATTATTAATTAACGAACTTTAATTGAGGCCATTACTAGAGAAATAAATACTGAATGATTCTATGCTCACTCTCCACAGTAATATATTCATAAATATAAATCTCAAGTTACTAATAAAAGATTGAAAGAGTAATTTGGTGCCTAAATTAACTAGTCACATACCATAGCCATAACTGGATTCCCAGAATTCGCAAAAGGAAGTCTGCTTTCAGAATCTGCATCAGGAAGGCTGGGCCCTAAAGTGCATGCAAAAATTAGAAAAAAAAAAAAAATACAGACATAACATCTTCATTCCAGGGAAGGTAAAGGCCCTAAATAAATAATAAACCTGGTAGACTCCCATTCATATTTGCATGCAATCTTCCACAGCTATCTCCATTTGAAACAACTGATTTGGGCATGCTTGGAACTTCCATATCTTCCAATAGGCCCTCTTCCATGGGTAGACGTAGAAAATGAAGTATGCATTGCGCTTTTGACTTAGTACCAACATGCTCAGCTATTTCATTCCAGTTCTCATTGTAAATTTCCAATGCCTCAAGCAGCAGCAGTGTTTCCTGATCACTCCAACTTTCTCCATCTAGGTCATCATAATCTTTAGTTGAGTCTACCCTAACAAAATCTATGCTTGAATGACCAGAAACAAATCTCCCATCATGGAAGCAATTAGAGCAAAGTAGTGCATCAACCTGTCAATTAGCCAATAATAGCAACAAATGAGCATAATTACCATCAAGATTTAGGTAAACCAACATCTTGAAAGACAGTTAATGAATTCCCACAATGTTTCGTTTTCACATAAAACCTTAAACATTTCAGACTCGAGCAACAGCACTTTAAACTTGTCTCCACAATGATGTAATTATCAAAATTTATCCCTTTTACACTGAAAGAGTTAATAGATGATCAGAAACCAAATCAAGTCAAGCCAAGCACTCTCTAACTCAGCTTTCTAAACTGCATCCTATGGTGAAGTAGAATTATTTACTAGAAACAGGTGCTTACTTTAGCAAGAAACTTCATTGTCTAACAATAAGGATAGAAATCTAATGTTGTTAGTTTCTTGACCACCAGCACCAAATTAAAAAGTACCTAGAACCCTCACAGCACAAAAGAAATATAGACTTTCAGCGACTTTATTTCATAGAGATTAAAGAAACAGTAGTACATATCAGATAAGACAACATTTTGGAAAACGTTAAGTACAATAGGTCCTAGTGTTCCAAACATTATGGAAACTGCACCCGGAGATGGAATCACTAATAGCAATATCCAGCTGAAAAATTCCCAAAACCGAAGTATCAATATTAGCCAATTTACATTGTGGAAGGCATTCTCATGTGCATTTTAAAAAAGTATATATTGCTAAGAAGACATCATTTTAGCCCCAACCTCAAAGGTGGTGTCAGCTAGGCAGTGAACATGCCGATATATTGAAACCTGCCAAAATTCTAAATGAAAAGGGTTTTCTCTAATAATATGTTGAAAGGCATTATTTTTTCTCCAAAAACTAAATCATTAATAAAATATTGTAGAACCCATTCCCTCGTAGATGGTAATTCTAGTTCTGTTTCATATCATACATAGCTGAATGTATGTTATAATATTTGATTTTTGCAGTTCATTAAAATTTTAAGGTAAAAATTGTACAAATGCAGCAAGAAATTGATTGGATAAACAGTGGAAAGGAGTATTAAGACTTAGCGTGAAAGATGTAAAGATTAACAGAGGCCTAAACTCACATACCTCTTTTTGTGACTGATAATACGAAGTAGGAATAGGCTGAGAACAAGAACTGCAATAGTTTTCAGATAAACGGTCTCGTATTCTGTTGTCCAAGTCAGAGAGATCATTATCGTGACAGGACAATGATGAATAAACATCAGCCGCCTTAAGCCTACATTTGGGCTTGTCAAATTTGATCAAACTATCAATAGACTTTAAAGCAGCTGATGGTACATGAACCTCTCCATTTGGATCCTCCCTTAAGTAGGATCCACCATTCCATGGCTCATGAGTTGACGCAGATGCACAATAATTGATAATTCCCCAGTGATCAAGA
This sequence comes from Adansonia rubrostipa, assembly GCA_038381775.1. NCBI lineage: Eukaryota > Viridiplantae > Streptophyta > Magnoliopsida > Malvales > Malvaceae > Adansonia > Adansonia rubrostipa. The sequence continues at coordinate 7,848,306 of JBBYHM010000016.1, read as the reverse complement.
AACCGAACAATTCGAGTTAAATCCTCATTACTGATACCATTTATCAACCCCTGGCAATCATAAACCGTAATTCTCTTCCCTGGGTTATCCATGTATTTGGCAACAATGCAGTTTCTACATTCAATATATTTTTCTGGCGTATGTTCTGGTGATTTCCCAGAAAAAAAAAGTGGCACAACTTGTCTTTCCAGTCGATGCACCGTAGCTGGTGAAAACCACTCTGCTTGCAAGGGAACCCCAAAAACACAACCGAATATTAATAAACGACCAACAAGATTTTAGTAAGAGAGTGAAAGAGTAAGATACACTCAGAGCTCGACAAAAGAAAATGTGTGGTAACATCCTGTTTGTACTCTTTAAGCAACAGACTAACACATAATTCATATCATGCAAACAGAACCAACCCAAGTGCAAATTGCTTAACTTTTGTTTTAGTTTAGATTCCATTAGATAAAGATTCAAAACCTTTCTTAGAGTCCAATCAACCCAAGGTTTACCCTAGGTACTAATCAAGTCACATAAAAATCAATATAAAGTTCCCCAGTCAAACACAGAATGGAACTTGAGTATATACTTCCCCAAAAGGCTTTTCCAACCGTTAATCTTAATATAAAAGCTGGCAAAGAAAGAAATTGCACGAAATATTACAACGTAAGTTCACTAAGAAGCATCGGAAGAAAACCAAACCTTTCAAACTCTTCAATCCTACATCTCAATACAACTTAGTGAATTAACATAAATAAGCTCAATCTATTTATATCCTTCATCTATCAGAAACTCTTTCAAATTAAACCTAGTTGTCTTTTAACAACTAGACTTGTTTCTATATTATTCTTTGGGTTCCCCATAGTCAAGACTCAGAATTGAATGAAAGAAGGCAAAAGTTTAAAGCATGGAGATGTTAAAAAGGGAGTGGAACCAAACCTGAATGCATTGGCAGGACATGAACCCTACTCCCAAACCTTTTAACAACACCACGCCCCTCCATTATAGGAGGAGGGGTAATCACATACTTCTCCGGATCAACAACGGGAGCTTCAGTTGAAACCGCCTGCAACTGCCCGTGCGAAACATTCTCCAAAACCGGCAGCTCCACCTGCTGATGCCCCTTGATATCCCCAATCAAACCCGCCCGTTCAGACGCCACGATCGCCATTACGGAACTGTGAGGACGATTCACCGTTCGCTTCACCACGGCGGGGAACACCGAGATGCGAACCCCACCGTCGGCCAGGACCTCACTCTCGCTGGACCCCGCTAAGGATGGATCCGCAACGGCTACGCCTGCATCGTCCCCGGAGTTCTCGTGGTTTTGGTAATCGATGTCTTCGTTGTTGTTCTCTTCTTCTTCGTCTTCCTCCGGAACCACGTCCTTTTCCTCCTGCTGTTGTTTCGATCTTCGCTCCCGCTTCCGCCGCTTCCATCGACCTCGACCATCTGTCGAAAAAATTAATTAATTTTTAATTCTAGGTAAAACGAAACAGTTAATTGGGTAAATTAAATTTAATTATTATTGGAGACGGAAAATTAAAAAAAATAAAAAATAAAAGAGAGAGCGGAGAGATTGCCTGAAGAAGAAGCTGGCATTGCTTTGATTTCTTGCAAAGACGAATTTAAAGAGAAAGTTTGTGAAATGGGGAAGCAACTGTGGGAGTAAGATTGCCGGAAATGAAGCCAAAGGAAGTCGTAGTAGTGGTAGTATTAGTAGACGAAGGAGAAAGAGAAAGAAAAGAGAATAGGGATTTTTCTTTGCTTGTCTTTTCTTTTCTTTCCCTTTCTTTTCTTTTCTTCTTTGTTTTCTTTTCTCCCCGTTTCCTTCTTTCTCCCTTGGCTTAGTTATTTTGGCTGATTTTATATTTCTGCCTCCTTAGCTCGGTTCCGCGTGACTTGAACTTAGAAGTGTGTTTTATCTTATAATATTGAATTGACTAGAAGGAGAAATAGCTTCTATAGTTAAATAGTTTATCAACTCAAAACAAAAATTAAAAAAAATAATATTTTTATTATTTAAAAGTTAATTTTTAAATAAAATATATTTTTTTATTTTTTATTATAAATTTTTTATTATTTTAAATATATTTTTATATTTTAATTATTCATATTATTTTTTTAATAACGATAGTAAATACTTAAAATTTATTAAATCATATTTTTATTACACTTTTTAGATATATATTTTTTAACCAAACTTCTTCTAACCTAAATTTTTGTAACAATAATCCGGAGAATTAATGTATTTTTTTATTATAATCATATTTAAAATATTATATATTATTAATTTATTTATAAAAATTTTAATAAATTTATATATTTGTATTATTTTTATATCATATCTTATTTTATTTTGACTAAATACCAAACAACTAAGGAAAAAGAGACAGAGGGTCTACGCGAGCCCAACATAGGTATTGGGTCAAGGCCTAGGAGAGATAAGAAGGCAGATATTAGAATGAGTGAGCCCGTTAAAGTCGATCTAACTCACTAGCCCAACACTTTTTCCTTCTTTTTTTTTTTTAATTTTCAAAAAGAAATGCAAAGGTTGGATCTTTGGAAACTGGAGTGACCTCCAAGCCATCTTCAGAGTCTTTTATAAGCTCGCTTTTGCTAAAATCAAATCAGTTTCTCGCCGAAATTTATTAAATTTTGTAGCAAGAATCCTTAATTCTCCGATGTCGGTATGTCAATTTTTTTTTCTTGTTTTTAATATCTTTTTTACTTTCTTTGTTGAAACCCTAATTTTAATAAAGAAAATTTAGTGTTTCGGTGGATGATGATGATGATGATGATGCAGATCTTCGAGTACAATGGGAGTGCCCTAGTAGCCATGGTAGGAAAGAACTGCTTCGCCATTGCCAGCGATCGGAGACTAGGTGTTCAACTCCAAACTATCGCCACCGATTTCCAGAGGATTTATAAAATCCACGATCGCCTCTTTCTCGGTCTCTCTGGCCTCGCCACCGATGCTCAGACCTTGTAGCTCCCATTTTCCCCTTTCTGCTTTCATTTTTTTTCCTTAAAAAAAATCATTGGATATTTTGTCCTAATATTTGGGCTTTAAAACAAAATAATAATTGAAGGTACCAAAGGCTTGTCTTTCGGCACAAATTGTATCAGCTAAGAGAAGAAAGGGACATGAAACCTGAGACTTTTGCTAGCCTTGTTTCTGCGCTTCTTTACGAGAAAAGGTTTCTTTAAACCCCCTCTTTTACTCCTTTTTTGGCTTACTTAGAATTTTTTTTTTTTTTTAACATTTCATCTTAGTTCTTAAGATTAATGGAAGAAATGGAAAGCTTTGGTTATGTTTTATACTGCCAAATACTAACTTTTGATTCGTTCTGCATTCAGATTAATAAAAAAAAAAGGTATTAGGAGAGAAACTGATTTCTTAAGGATAGCTGGTGAATTAAGGTTGTAGGACTGTAGGAGTAGTTGAGAAGTGGTATATAAGATTTTTTTTTGGGGGGGGGGTGCTATATGGTGCTTTTGAATAATGCTGGTTATCATGGTTCAAAGTAAAGGTATTTCTTTTTAAAGTAATGGTTATTTTACTAATAAACTCAAGCCCTTCCTTTATGGTATGTCAAGGTTGAGAGGAATTTGTAGGAAGCGTTAGAATTGGAGTGGGAATTACAGTTTAAAATGTGCACTTTTTTGTGTGTGTGTTTGTCAGAGATAAGTTTTGCGACAATTTTTTTTCCCATAGGTTTGGTCCATACTTCTGCCAGCCAGTAATTGCTGGATTGGGAGATGAAGACAAGCCATTCATTTGCACCATGGATTCCATTGGAGCCAAGTAAGTTGATTTCATTCTCTTGTAATTGTTGAAACAAAAAGCATTAAGTTTTTTTAGCTGCTTAGAATATCCATTTACATGTATATATATATATATATATATATATATATATATATATATATATTACTGATACTGTAGTTTTACCTAACCAAGAGGCTTATTCTTGTAAACTAAATGCATGTAACTTTCCACTTAGTAAATATAAGCCCTTCTGTTCAGATCTCCTTTATGGAAATGAAAACTTTATTTCATATCTCAGGCAAAAGCCAGAGAAAAAACAGCTTTTACTTCACGATAACAGATTGTATAGAGACCTGCGACATCTAGGAGAGAACCAGAAATTTGAACATTATTTTCTAAAAGAACCCACTATTGTTCCAAAGCCAGAAATTTGAGCAATTTTTGTAAAATAACCTCCTATTGTTCAACCCAGTGGTTTGGGCACTGATCAATATAAGAATCGCACTGTTGTTCCAACTCCATCTTAGGCAGCTCATTACAAGCATTTTCATCGACAGTTGACGAACTAGGGGCTTGGGATATCAGTCCATAATCACATGGTCTTAGCAAAGTTAATAGCAACACCCCCTATGCATTCTTTACTTCGCTGCCTTCCACACATGATAAACTGGAAGAAAACATCACTAGCCACCAACTCTATATAATAATTTCCTTTTCTAACAGTTATTGTTTTTAATATGTTGATGTTAGTAGTTTTAATAAATATAAATCTTAAAGATGTTGTGCATATTGGTTGCCAAGATGTTTATAATCATATTGATTGCATTAAAATGAAATTTTCAAAAGCCTGGTGGTCAGCGGCTCTTTAAAGTGGAACAGCTATAGGGTTTGATTTTCTTATACTAACATGTGTCCATAGATAGCTGTTACCCTCTTCTTTTCTCTGAATTTTTAAGTTGGTAACTTCGTAATTGGAGGACAGGTGCGGCTACCTTCCTGAAATAGCAATAGCTTAACAAGCAGAAGAAATGTCAAAGTTATTTAGTGGTAGTGAATTAAGTTTTGGATACAGGTGGCATTTATATCACTTTCTTTGTGATTCCCTTTTGATGCCATGAAAATTTAAAAGGATAAATCTGGCATGATTTTTCAACAGCTAAGGGATTCTGGATGTTATCAGAATTTTCCATGTTTCATGTCATTTCCTTCTCACGTCTATCTCTCTCCCCCAGAGATTTCACTAATACATGCCCTTCTGTGTAGCCATACCAGCTTTGTCCTGTGATTAACTCTCATATTGTGTTATCAATATTATGGGGACCAATGAGTTGGAATATTGCCTGACAATACTATTTTAAATCTTATGGTTATGATGATTATTGCATTTACCCAAGGAAATGCTGACAGTATCGTGGATGTTATGTTTTCTTTCTTGTAAATGCAGGGAGCTTGCAAAAGATTTTGTCGTAGCTGGCACTGCCTCAGAGTCTCTCTATGGTGCCTGCGAGTCAATGTTCAAGGAGGACATGGTTTGTCATTTTATTTATTTCTCTGTGCTCAAATTGAAACATATCCACATTAGTGATGAATCCTCTAAGAAGTGTAAAATTCGATTCTTTATATGCTTCTAACCTAAAAGCTAAGACATGATGCCCATTTTTGGAGTAGATAAGGTTACGGTGTACCTACTCATGGTTAAAAGTATTATGGTTGTTAGCTATAAAATATTCGTGCCACGAGTACATATTCATGCTTTATTGATTCATTGTTTTCTTATTCAGGAACCCGAGGAATTGTTTGAAACGGTTTCCCAAGCTCTCCTTTCATCAGTAGATCGCGACTGTCTGAGTGGTTGGGGAGGACATGTCTATGTTGTGTAAGCATTTTCAAATGTTTTTCATATATATATATACATATATATATATATATATTTCTAGCATTTTTTTCCTAGAGTCTATGTTGCTCTGACTCTTCAATTTTCTTGAAGTACCTCTGTCTGACATATTTGGATATGGTTATGGAGATATGACCTCTAAATACATGGAAAAACTTGGGGAAAAATTGAACATAATTTGTTACAAGGTTGCACAAAGGAATCTGGCAGTATAGAGAAAATGCAGTATTTGGTTGTTTCTTGAATAATGATGTGTCTGGATAGCTAAAGAAAACCCTAAATATTTGCAGTAAGAAGTAAGTTGATGCCATTGTAATGTAATACATATATATACAATTTTGCAGTACACCTACAGAAGTAAAGGAAAGGATCTTGAAGGGAAGGATGGACTGAATGCAGCTAAATGTTTTCAAGATTCTTCATTGCCAAACTATAAAACTTTCAGTTTATTTGTATTTCACCACTGCTGGATTCCGATGTACTCTTATTAGATGAATTCTGAACAATATTGGATAGACTAAGTTCTACATTGACAACATGGTGGATTTCTGTTGCATTTAGCGAGTTAAATTTGTTCTTGCTGTTGATGTTCTTTTTAGTTGGATTTGATGCGTGCATTATGTTGGATTAATTGGGTTGGGCTTGATGGGAGTAAAGAATTTCTATTTACTCTACTGAAAAACAAAAAATACCAATTAATGAAAGAATATATATATATATATATATATACACGTGTGTGTGTAGAGAGAGATAGGATCTACATGTATCAGTATAAAACTAAATCAGTTTTATACATTTTAGTAACTTTTTATATGATAAATATTTTAACAAACTTATAGTTGGATTTAGTAATATAATTATATTTATTGTGCATATAAAATTTAAAATTAATCTGATATTTTTATCATATCAATGGAGAATGTTATTTCTATCAATATATGTGTAAGTTGACAGTTTTTTACATTGAATAAATAACTATTTTTAATTTATTCAAAATTTTATATGTGTGAACAAAATATAAAATACAATAGTCGAAATAAAAAAATATAAGTATTTTAAAAAGTTATTGAAGTAAAATTTAGTTTTACACTAATGAATCCCTATATATATATTTATATATATATATGTATAAATTTAGTTAATTTATATAAAAATATTTAATAAATTTAGAGTTTAAGCCCGTGAATTTTAAGGTTCATTCTCTTTTATCTCCAAACTGTACGACTTTTCTTGTGAGCTGGTGGGTTAGTCATAATCTCCGCAATAATAGTATGGGGTCGCACTGCATGCTGGTTCTGAATTTGGAGAATTTTGTTGCACTTTCGTGTGCTGTAAGCATGGAAAGATTAAAGGAATTAACAGTGACACTAGTGAAGAATATTATATGATTAAAGCTTTCTTATTGGCTTTCTACACCAAGAGAGATAAGCAGTACATCATCGCTATCTGGTGGATGGCGACACTGCCAAGGAGTTCCACCTAAGAAAGGTTTTTTTGAGGCCCTAGATCTAGAATAACATCGGATTAAATTATCCTTTTAAGTTTTAATGTCCGTTTAATATTTAAAAGAATTTAGATAAAAATATTAGATTGAAAAAAAAAATTGATAAAATTAAAATTTTATTTTCAAACGGATTAAATCTTGCATGGATAATTTAAAATTTAGATCCGACTCGATTTATAAATAGGTTTAGTGTGTGAATATAAATATATATATATATATATATATGCTCTTTATAAAAGAAAACCATGAAGAATCATGTAACACACAATTCACGACATTAATGCAATACATACATTAAAAATTTGCAGATAAAGGTGCAAATTTTAAGGGAGGCGCTTATCGTAGCAGGAGCTTATTATAAGAACTGAAATCGTGATCTGTTTGATCTCATTTCACACAGTTAAATTAGTTGATTAATTATCTTAAAAAATTAAATTAATAAAAAAACTCAATTAATATTTAAATTTTAATACGTCTCTTACATTTAAACCAAATAAATAATTAATATGTTAGTTTAGACAAAGAAAGGTGCAAATCGAGCACAACAATAAAAATATTTAAAAATATATTAAAAAATAATTATTAAAATTTTAATTCAAAAAATCTAATATCATAATTAAAAAATATCTTCTGAATGCGATCCGAAATTTATAAGCTCCTTTATGATATTCAAAGCCACCGCAATGCTTGACTGACAGCAGATATATATTTATTATTCCCTTTCACCATTGTTATTGAATATGACACAAACATTAGAATATATATATATA
>JBBYHM010000016.1:7825435-7835485 GCA_038381775.1 Adansonia rubrostipa | reverse complement strand
AGTCAATTGCAAATAATAATACTAATGAATGTAATCTCAAAAGAAAGTTCATAGAAACTCTTGTTCATAATTATTAAACGAAAAAGAAAAAGAAAACTCTTGTTCATGAATATCTTTTGAATATGGCAGTGATGTCTTTTCCAACAATAGGACAGAAGAAAATAAAAATTAATGATGCCACGTGTTATCATATATTTAAAAATTTATATATTTTATCGTATTATAATTATATTTAAAATTTTTTATATTTATATATATTTTGATATATTTATAATTTATATTAGATAAAATATAAAATTATATTCATATTTTATTTTTTAATTATATATATTTTATTCGTATAATTATATTAAATATTATTAAATATATATCATTTCATTTCAATTAAAATGATTTTTTCTCGAAATACTTAAATTAAAATGATTGAGATGTTTACTTTCCAAGCAATGATTGCACTTTATATATTGTTTTCTAGAAGGGCAGAGCCATCACTTCCAAACTTCTGGTTTATCAAGGGGACAATTTTGTTTTATATAATATATATTAAGTTCACCGAATTTGATTTTAATTATTAAAATTATATATTTAATATTTTATTAATAAGTCATATAATTATTAGTAAGCATATTTAAAAAATATAAAATAATTATATATATTAAAATTTAAATTTTAAATTTATAAAATAGAACTAAGCCTCTTCATAGGTAAGATTTTGGATATGATAGTTTTTATTAAATTAATCCGGATTAATTTAAATAATTATTTAATAATAAAATTTTTAAATTTTTAATTTAATTATAAATTATATAATTATTAATATAAAAATAAATTATTAATTGATAAATAATAATTTTAAATTTTAAATAAAAAATTTAATTTAAACTTAAATAATTAAATTATAACTCAGACACCAACTTTTAAATATTTCTAGATGACATCACTTAAGTATTTACATAAACTAACTTTAGTTGTAGCTTGAGGTTTTGATTGTGGCCCAAAATGAGGGAGTTAGGAAAGTTAATCAGGACAGTTCATCAAGTTATCATTGGTGCATGTATTCCCCTTCGATCCAAGGGTGTTTATAACTGAGATCACTGAGGATGATATTTTATTATCTATAAATATTACATGAATTCGGTTAAGTATTAAATATAAATATATTTTTAAATTTTTTAAAAAAATTATATTTTTTGTTTAAAATTTTTTATTTACAGAGTCAATTAAAGAGAATTCAAAAGTTATATATAGGTTTATAGATATATCTTATAATAATATCTTAAATAAATATATAAATGTAAATAATAATATCTTACATAAAATATTTATTCATACTTCGATTTGTTTTGTTTTTATATACTAAAGAAAAGGTGAACAGAACTTCTTCATCTTTCTCCCTCTTCTCTTCTTTCTTCAACTTCAACAATCACAAGGATCGCGTTTGCTTTTACAATGAACTGTACACTTTAGTTACGAAGTGTCAGACATAATATGTGTCCTAGCTTATGATTACAATGTCAAATAACAGTATGACATTATTGAAGAGTTAATGTAATATAAGTTTCACCTTGCATATTACCAAACCAAAAAATCATGCGAACAGTGCTTCCAGATCTGTCCAAATGCTAAATTACTCATTTCGTCTAGGTAACACAGAAATGGACATGATATTTTCTAATTTAGAGAAAGGCCTAATTACTTCTTCGTAATAAAATTTTTAATTTAATTTTAATTATAAAATATTATAAATATTAATATAAATATTTTATTATTTTATGAAAAATGTTTTGAACTTTTAAGTCGAACCAAACCTCCAATTTAAGAATAACTTAAAAAATAAAAATTTTAAGCCACGTCCCGAGCATGAACACTCTTATATAACTAAACAAAATATATGTAACCTTTGCTAAAGAAAGGAGCTATTTTATTCTCTTTTATTTAGTCTTGCATACAGGTTCATATTTGCGTATTACAAGAGAAAAAGATTCACAATGCGTGAAGCTTGCTATTACAATTTGCAGAAACCCATCCAATCCTCTGATTCTCATTATCATATATCACCAGTTTGTCTTGCAATGAAATGTCTGAACAACAAACAAGAACGCAAAGTTAGCTTCCAAGTAAAGGGGCAACAGATTAGTAGAAAATTAAGCGATTAAATCTACGTTACTCAGACTCGGGTAAAATTATGAAATACTGGTATATATACGACACGGGTATATTCAATTTTTTTTTAAGTTTTTTTATGTATTTGAAGGATCTTTGGAACGTCATGTCCCATACCTATATCTGCATACCATTAGGTATGAGTTTTAGATACGGAAACTTAAAGAAAAAGTAAGAGTCGGAGTAGTGTAAGATCAAGTCAAGATATATGTTCTACCAAAAAGGTCTTACCTCCAATCACATTGGTAGTTCCCAGTCCTACTTCAGCGCCATTCAAAATTCCAAGGCAAACATTCCCTCGTTCCTGAGAAACATGAGCTTTGTTACAATTGCATTTCCCTAATTGCTTCAATCCATTATCTTACTTCCTAATAACTTCACTTTGTTTTGATTCTTTATAGAAGGTTTTTCAGAGGTACTTACAGTGATAATGAGATAAGATTCAGGTGGTAATTGGAGCTGAGCCTGAGTGCTGCTGGAGCCTGTAAAAGTCAGTGCAATGATGTTGAAATAGTTCCGAACATCTCGGATTGATTTGAAAGGTCTAGCGCCTTTCCAGCAAATCGGGAGAGCCGGATCTTTCACTTCTTCTAGTTGCTTTCCACTGAGATCTTTCCTTATCTGAAAAAACAAATCGTTCAATCAATTCCTGTCGTGTGTTTGGATTCAAAAGGCTTTGCGGATTGATGTTCATTAATGTCTTACCAGATTAAGTAAAGTTTCATAAGCATTCGAGCTTAAGTAAGTGTAGCTGGATCCGGTATCGAAGATAACGTTAAGGCCCTTTATACCGGTAGGCTTCCCACCGAAAAGAAGCTGTGCTGGACCAGAAGAATAATAGTTACTGAAATGAAATCAACAAGAAGGAAACATATGTTAGAGTTAGAGGTAGCATGGAATTATTGAAGAAATAAAAAAAAGAAAGATATTGATTGTGCTTACTCATTCGGATTTTGCAACATTGGCGTCCAAGTCGTTCCCTGTTTAGGGACGAAATCAGCTCCAAGGAACAAAAACCCTCCTTGTCCACCGAGACAATGGCCTGACACATTTTGTATTATTCCCATGCTACTCAATTGTGAGGAGATGCTTGCTTTACTTCTGCCAAGTCCGAGGACTCCGGCGGTGGAAGGAGTAGGGTATGGACCGTGATTTTGTAGGCGATATCCGCACCTGCAGATGAAGAAAAAACATAGCACCATTTGCTATCATGGCAATGAATGTACAAATTTCAACATTTAACTTTGAAAATTAGACACTTGACTGAACAAAATGGACAGAACTTTGAGTTGGAAGCATATGGTTGAAATCACTTCCAAAATTCAAAGGTTGTGAATTGAGTTTTGAAGAGCTGGAAATATGTACCCAAAGGCCAAAAGAGGTTGAGACCGGGTGCCATTGACAAGGCGTAGTGGAAAGCTGTCCGAGACAAGAACACCATCAACTGAAACATGGTCAGCATACTCAACGTGAAAGCTACATTTGTCATTAGGGTTCTTGCATTGAGGTCCTTTCAAAGAGCGAAGTGCAGCACAATTGGGGTCCTTGCAAGGAACAAAACTTCCCGGAACGGGCTTGTAAAGAAGACCAGGAGGCTGCAAATAGTGAAGATAAAAGGCATCAATAAGAACCTAGCTGTACAAATAATTTATAATGCTATATATTGCTAATGATCATATTTTGAGTAAAGACATTTTTACCAGGGTGCAACCAGTACAAGGAGCGTCACATTGGACCCAAGTGAGGACACTGCCGGTATCAATATCAAGCTGAAAATTCTTAGGTGGATTGCCTATCCCAAGTGTCACAGTATAGTGCCTGATGATTCACAGAAAACAGGAATTCCATGAATTTCAGTAAAGAAAGCACCCAAACAGGAGCAAATGCAAACTTAAATTATTGATGAAACATTGAACAATCAAATCTTACAGCAATCAAATTGCAAAAGAACTAGAAACCCAAGAAATTTACTATTCCAATAAGAGGAGATGGGGAAAAAGAGGAAAAATCTCTTAAAGGAATTTTATCAACTTATCATGGAGAATTGGTACCAAGCAATTTGGCCAAGGAATTCAACTTGGAAGAACAGAAGAGTAAGTCAAACCAAATTTAGACTGTAAATGAGAAAATGAAAACAAAGAACCAATTCAATTGGCAAAAACAAAATTAACTAGCAGATTTATTTGATGATCTGATTCAGAAAAAAAAGCAGCATATAGATGAATCAACCACGAGCAACTATCAAGGAAAACAAATAAACTTAAAAAAAAAAAGCCAAGAAATTAAACAAAGCCAACGATTCAAAAGAACAAAAAAAAAGTGAGAATAAATTAAAAGAAAAAAGAAAGAAAGAAAGAATTACCCAACAGGGTAGACATTGCCAGAAACTGGAAGAAGAACAGAGGAGCGAAAACCATTAACAGCCGTAGGATGGACTGTACTTCGCTTCCGAGGTGAAGGTGGTGCTAGACTTTGACCGGTTACCGTTGGATGGACTGTACTTCTATTCTCAGGTGAAGGTGGTGCTACACTTTGAACGACTGCTGCAAAACAGCCATGTAAAGAAGCAGATAGAACCTGAAAGATCAACACCATGATCATCAATGATACTGTTCTTCCTTTCATTTTCTGATCACCCATCACTTCTTTGGATTTTTTCTTTAAAAAAAAAACCCAAAAAGAACAAGAGGAAATCTATTGAAAAAAAATAAAAACAAGAAAAAAAGAAAGGATTTTCAGAATCAGAGGCCAAAAGGGTGCTCAATGAACCATTGAAAAAGCCGCTGAAAACTTTGTTAGGAAGGTCTGAAGGAGACTTCTTGGGCTGCGACTGACTAGTTCGCCTCCTTGCTTTATTTATAGGCGCGCCTTTTCAATTTATTTTTTAAATAATTACTTTATATTAAGCAGAAAAAAGAAAATGAGAAAGGATTTAGAAAGGGTTAGCAATCGTTTGGGATATGGTAGTTTGAATGCACCTGGTTACGGCCTCAACGCGTTCTTTGACTGGGCAAACTTATCAGATGCAGAGATAAGGAGTAAATAGCACAAATAATCCCCAAACTTTGGGACTTCTATCATTTTAGTCCTTATTACATTAAAACTGTAACAATTAAATCCCTAATTACAAGTATCATAATAAATTAATCCTCCATTAGAGTTTTAAGTAGCTCCGCTGAGAGTTTAGTCACTGTTGACACGTGTCACTAAGCTAGCTTCTATTTTTTTATTTTTTAAAAAAAATTAATTTTTTTTCTATATTTTGATAAATAATAAAAAATAAATAATTTTCGTATCACAATTTTATTTACTTTTCATAAAATTTTTACTTTTTTTTCCTTTTTTTTCTTTTTTACGTTTATAAATAAATTGTTTCTTTTAAACTTAAATAATTTATAAATATAAAATACTTATATTAATTTATTAAAAAATATTTATTTTCCTTGACTGAATTTGCCACTATAATCAAAATTGGACCCGTCCCTTATCTAGCAGGAGGGATCGAAACTCGTAAAGGTTAAACTGTATTTCTTAATGCCAATAAATAATTATATTTGATAAATTATTTAATTTTTTATGAAATTAATTTGTTTACAAACATGAAAAAAAAAAGAAAGAATAAAAAGGAAATTAATTTTTGTCTATTTTAAAAATATTTTATTTTTATAAATTATTTAATAAAAAAAGATAAAAACAAAAAAAAAGAAGAAAAAGGAAAGAAACAAAACGAAAAGAAAAATTAAAAAATATTTTTATAAAAATTAATTTAAATTAATATTTTATACTCCAATAAATTAATTATATTTTTTACAACCTTAATTTAAATTATAATATAAATTATCGTTTATTTTTGCGTTTGTTTATAAGAAAAGAAAGGGAAAAGAATTTGAAAAAAAAAAAAAAAGGACATAAGTCGCTAGTTTAGCTGATGACGCGTATTAGTTGTTGATAAACTAACGGTAAAGCCAATGGAAACATTAAGGAAGTGAATACTTTATTATGATACATGTAATTAGGGATTAAATTGTTATATTTTGAAATTTAAGGACTAAAATGATCGATTGCTCTTATGTTTGGGAATTATCGGTGGTATTTATTAAAAATAAGTGATCAAATTTTTGGAAAAATTTATTGACACGTAGATCTAATAATTTTGAAGAATTACAAATGTAATATCGAAAATATAATTAAAATATAATATCAAAATAATATAAATACAAATAAATATTAAAATATATTAAAATTTATATAATATAAATTATAATATATCAAATTTTATATAAATATATAATATTTTAAATATAATTATATCATATATAAATAATTTAAATATGATATTAATTCACGAATTATAATTTTAATTATGTAGGTTTAGGAAAAGGGCAAATTTGGGTTTTTATATACCTTCTGATTGTTATTATTAGGGGATGAAGTTGAGATTTTAATTACATAGGTTTAGGAAAGGGCAAATTTGGGTTTAAATATATATTTTGTTTTTTGTTATTTGGAGATGAAGTGGAGATTTTAATTACATAGGTCCCGGAAAGGGCAAATTTGGGTTTTTATATATGTATCTATACATATATATATATATATATATATGTACTTCTGTTTTTTGCTATTTGGGGATGAAGTTGAGTGAGGAGGGTAGGCAGTGGTCCTCTTCTAAATGATATGTTTTTTGGGAATGGAGTTTTTATTATTTATTTATTTATTTTTTTGTTAAATATTTGTCTTTAGCCTTTTACTTAGGGATTAAGCAGCTTGGGGAAGACTTGGAGTGTTGACTTTTGTATCCTGTATTTTCCGGTTTTCAAATGTGGTTTGCGATTAGAGAGGTCCGAGCTTGATTAATTTGAAAATATTTTTTATTTTTTATTTATATATAAATTTGATTTAATTTAATTTATATTTATTATTTATAATTAATTAAAAATTAAAAATTATTTTTACATTAATATTTATATATTTTATAATTAAATTTAAATAAAAATATTTTTAAAATATTAAATATTAATTTGAATTAGATTTAATCTGATCGAATCGATCAAAAATATATTTAAGATCTAACTGGTGGATAAATTTATTTATGATCAATTATTAATGTAATTAAGTAAATGTAATTAGATTTAGATCAATTATCATTCTAGTATTATCGTTTTTATATAAAATTTTACTTGCGTTAAAAATCAAATCCGATATGACTCTAAATGGAATATGTTAATTAATGTTACTAAGTAATAGTTGTTCAGTTTGGTGCAACTTTTATCATTTTATACTTTTTTCTAATTTAATTCGAAAATGATTAAAAAACAGATTGTTCACAAATGAAGCTTTCTTGCTATGCTTAGGGGTTTGGCTCAAGAACCCAATTTGTCCACAGGTAATTCAAGATTCTCAATTCTTTAGATACATGCGGTAATTACCTAATTGCATGATTGTATTCGAATCAAGGGAAGTTCTAGTAGATTTATTTATCAGTGGAGTAATTTATTTTACATGACCAAATTTAAATGTCGATCATTTTATTTAAATTTAATTAAAATATAAAAATTAAATATTATTTAATATTATTTTAAATAATAAAATAAAATTTTAAATTGATTTAAATTCGATACAATTCAAACTTGCATAATCAAATAAAAAATTTCTATACCCTATTTCGATTTTGAATACTTTTAATTACGAAAATATTTTTAATTTGGATGCTTAGCAAAGACGCTTTTAGAATGAAAAATTGAAAAGGTAAAGAACGAATTATGCCATGCTGGATTTGGAGTTTCAATTACTTGTACTCTAATCTTCGAACAAGTGGAGATATAAATATATATATATATATATATATATAAATATATATATATTTTTATAAAATAATTTTTATAACGAAAAATTTTATACACATAAGAATGTTTTTTTTTTCCTTACAACTCTTTAACATAATAAATAAAGTCATCTTATTCTTTTATTTTTGAAAAAATGCCATAAAAAAACAATTAATGACGTAAGTTTCTTATGTTTATATGGTATATTATAATTAAAAAATTTTATTCAAATATAGAAAGTTAGATAATAAAACAAATCAATTCAAGAATAAATGATTAAACTTAATCCATCACTTTTAATAAAAGTGATAAATTTAGACCTTATCTCATATCTTTATCAAACAATTAGCTTTTAGAACCAATAATTTTCTATACTTTGTAGCATTATTCTTTGCAATAGAAGTGTTATAGTTGGAAATTTTGCCTTTTATTAACGATAAGTTGAGTCCGTTTCATTAATGATGAAGTTTGTATTGGAAAAATAACAAAAGAACCAAAGAAAGAAATGTATTATTTTGTAAAATAATTATTTCATATATCGACGTTGAAATGATAAAAATTTACAAACGGGGTTAGTGGGTGATATTTATCTTATTTATTTATTTTTATTTTTTTAAATAGACTCACAAAACACGTTTTCTCCCATTAACCTTGCTCATGGAGCATTTTATTTGCATCCTCGATATATAGAATTATTATTATTATTAATGTATAGATTTATACATTGACAGTAAATCATATTATGATATCTATTAATATAAATATAGTTACTGTATTGATTTTTAAACTTTTTTATTTGTTCATTAATGAGGTGTCATAACATAATTCACTAACCGTTTGTAAATTTATACACTAATAGTACATCAAATATAAATCCCAATAAAAAACAAAGTAGAATGGTATAAAGATTAAGGGCACGTTTTATAATGGATTGTAATTTTCAAATTTTAATTTTTTTTAACTAAGATCTAATTCATTGTTTTTTATCTATTATTTTTCAATACTCTACTCATTATCATTTGCATGTGTAGGATTATTTATTAATTATGAAAATCATATTTATAAATAATGATTAAAGATATATTGAAAATCAATAAACTGAAAAGTAACAAAAAGTACCTTAATTTTTTGATGCGTTTAATAATTCATATTAAATGTTATGTAATAAAAAAATTTTCACAAAACAATATTAATCAGATAAGTTTGTAAATAGCCACTTATCATTTAAATGTAAGACATGTTAAATCAATTTTATTTGAAAAAATTATATTTAACCCAAATTATTAAAATATGATATATTTAAATCTCTTTCTAGGTTTTATTTAAAACCAATAATTTAAAATGTTATGTTAATAAAATTAAAATTATGAGATTAATAATTTTCAAAAATCAGTATCTATAATTATAAGCTAATATAATTATATTCAATACGTACTTTTCAATAACATATCAAACAGTTATTATCTTACAATTTAGGTTTTCAATTTATCGATAAACATCTAAAACTAACAAGTTCTAATTTTAAGCAACTCCATCAACAATGTCCAATCTCAAATCTCTATGTCATAGATAAAAGTTAAATATGCTTGACAAAAAATGACACTAATAGTTCATCCATGAACACATTTTCAACTTTTATTTCACATTATAATTGAAATGAAAGTTAGCTTTAAGAGTGTGATAGAAAGAGTTAAAGTGCAACTTAAAAATACGTATTCTTTATTGTTAATATATGCATTTGTCATTACTTAAGTCACATGTGCTTTAAAATATATATATTTAAATTAATCAATATCCATGTCATCATTTGATAATTAAATGCCACATTAATTATCTGAATTGTAATACGGCAAATCTGCTCTGTTGGATTAAATTAATTCAAAATTAATATATTTTTCAAATAGTATTTAAATTTTATTTTTATTAAATATTAATATAAAAATAATTTTTACTATTTAAATAATGAGTTCTCAGACTAGATTAACTGTTTGATCATGAACAAATCTACTATGCAAGACCTACGTTAAACTTTTTTAAAATTCAGGCCCCGTATTAAATTATAGTA
>JBBYHM010000016.1:7796899-7815688 GCA_038381775.1 Adansonia rubrostipa | reverse complement strand
ATTTAAATTTGATATTATTCTATTTTATAAAATTAAATTATTACATATAATTATTTTATTCTATTTTTATAAAATAATTATTTTATTATAATTTTATTTTATTTTATTTTAATAAATTAGACGTGACGTTAATTCTATTGCTTACTGTCTTTTTTCTCTTATATTAAAATCCAAAATAATAAGGAATTGTAGGCACTAAATAAGAATTCAAAATTGTTTATAGTTTTTGCTTAAATTCAAATCAAATTTAATTTGAATTGATTTAAAAATCTCTATTATTATTTATAAATTAATAAATAATAAAAAATTAATTTTATATTAATATTTATATATTTATATTATTAAATTTAAATAAAAATATTTTTATTAATAACTACTTAAATCTAACTAAAATAATTAATATATATATATATATATTCTCAAAACTCAATTGGTGCGAATAATCGATCCATGAACAATTTTGACGAATTCACTGACAGAAAGAGAAAATAAGAATTTAAGGCTCCACCAGCTTTTTTTTTTTTTTCTTTTTTTCCTTTCTATTGATATCTAAGTTTTAACTAGCTATCTAACATATAAACAATTCAAACTATGCAAATAAATGATGTGCTGACACGCGGCACGGCCACTTGTTTTACGTATAAGAGCGAAACATGTGACAATGAGTGGTCAAAATCACCTTTTAATCCGATGAAGCATATGATCGAATCGGTTTGAAGCTGAAGATTCAATTTTTATTATTTTAAAATATAATATATTTAGTATTTGGATTTTCTCGATAATTAAAAAAGTATACCATGTTTAAATTTAATGGGGATTTGCGGTGGTAAAAAGAATTGAATTAAGAAAAAAGAAGAATTTTAATTGTAAAATATTTAATAAAATCGTCGTTGGAAGTGAGAAAAAATTATTAAATATCTAGAGATTTCTTATTATTGGCTGATTTGATAAAAAAATTTATGTTGAGTTTAGCATGTCAAAAATTATAAAAATCTTTATCTATTAAATTTGTTTGGTGCTACTAATCTGCTATTAGAAGGGGCCATGGGTGACTAGGGTTGAATTCGGGTGGGTTTAGATTGGTTTAAAAGTTCGAATTAATATTTAAAAAATAATAAAATATTAAAATTTTTGTAAGTTTATTAAATAAAAAAAAAGTAATTCGAATTGATTCGAATTAAAAAAAATTATGTTCGAGACTCAAACTAGTATGAATTTGTTGCCAAATGCTTAGACAGATCTAATGACATATTAACACGTCTAATATTCACTTTGGATATAAGTTTTATATTTTACACATAATTCGTTTTAGTCATAAGAATTCTTTTTGGTCAAAAAAATGATTTTTTCAATATAGTTGTGTTTTCAATTTCATTAAAAGTTTCATTCTTTCCCTTTATTTAGTGAAATATTATTTGAACAAGAAATAGTATACTTACTATTTACCAAATCTTTAAGTGTCAATAAGAATTATTTTTAAATGAGAATTAATAAGCAAAAAAAAAAAGTTAATGGTAATAACACGTCATTGCAAATAAAATAATTTATTTAGACACAATGGTAATAGGCTTAGAGTTGCTCATGGGTCAACCACGTTTTAAAAAAATTTAAAACTTAAAATTTAACTTAATTCAACTTAGTTGTTCGAATTTAATATTTAAATATATTAAAATATTAAAATTTATTTTAATATTATTGTTTATATATTTAAATAAAATATTATTTTAATGTTTGAACAATGATTCGAGCTTAATCGATTTGAATTACAAAAATAAATACCCAAGCCCAACTTAGACTATACTTATCGGACCAGACGATCTATCTAATCTTTGAACAAATGTAACAAAGCGTCTATGGTTTTTGATCATAGAAATAAATAAAAAAATGGTGAAGAGATTTTTAATTTTTACAAATTCGATTTTGTTGTTTCTATCAACAAACATGCATGAACCATCTCGCAAAACATGTGTTCGGATAATCTAAACTCTCGGTTATTTTATACAACCTTTTAAAAGGAAAAAAAGGTATTAGTTATCAGATTCAATTCCTTTTTTAATTAAAAATATTATTGGAATGAAATTTGAATTAATGATCTCAAGATTACAATCCATATGAGTAGACCTGTTTAAAGATTAGGCATCCAATATGTTTGATTTGTATAAACTAAGCTTCAAAAATAATTTTTTAATTCAAACCAATCCAATCCGACTTAAATTAAAATTTAATAATAATAAAAATTTATTTAAATTTAATTATAAAATAAATAAATATTAATATAAAAATAAATTTTTTTCTTATTCTTATATTTTATAAACAATAATTTTAATATTCCAACCGATTCAATTCAAACTTAAATAAAAAAATTTAAATCATGAGTCGGCTATAAATATTTTTATTTATGACCTATCAAATTGCATTTTACCAAAAAAAAAAGAAACAAATCAAACTAGCGGACAAAATAAATAGAGCGCTCCTCTTTGATTGAGAAGTGGTCCCTCTCTCCTCTAGTGTTTTATGGTCCAACTTTCCCAGTATTCATATCACATTCACATGTTATATATGATATTTTCAGACCCAAAATTTAATTATGAAAGGGGAAAAATTTTGATAAATAAGTATGTCAATTGTGTGATATGGTGTTAATATTTGCCGATCATTCTCCTAAGGATTCAGCAATATTAAAATGAAAATATAAAAAATTATATTAAAAAAGAAAATAAATAACCCTTATTATAGTGATATTTGTAGAAAGTAGATTTATGCAAAGATTGAGTTATATATTTGACACGATGGACTTGATTTATATTAAATCGAGTTTGATAAAAAAATATTTTAATTCGAGTCAGCTAGTTTAAAATTATTGTTCATTAATAAAATATTTTTATTTAAATTTAATTATAAAATATTAATATTAATATTAAAATAATATTTTAATATTATTTTAAATAGTGATATAATTTTTAGCTAACCAGATCCGAGTTTAGATAAAGAAAAAAAAATTGAGCCACAACACAAATAAAGGTGTCTATAGCTAGGCCACGATTTGAAAAAAAATTTGAATTCTTTGCCTAAGTATGTTTTCAGCTCGACCTGTCTATATTACTTATATTTACTGTTTATAAATAATAAAAAATTAAAATTTTTTATATATTAATATTTATATATTTTATAATTAAATTTAAATAAAAATAATTTTTTAATTATTAGATATAAATTCAAGCAGAGCTAACTTAGCTTTGAATTGATAAAAGACTTATTAAAAGCTCGACCCAAGCGAGCTAGACCTACCAACCCGTGAATAGGTCTAAACCGAACCTGGCTCATGGACCAATAATGAAAAAAGGTGTGTAATTAATGTTGTACTTTAAAAAATTAGCAAAATTAATGTATTAAATATATAAAATTTCTAAATTGATAATTAAATAATTTTAATTACTGTTTATATACATCAATTAAGCAGATTTTAAAAAATTAAAAAAATATTAAAATCCGATCCAATACTTTTTAATATATACATCATCACCATTTACGTATCTAAAACTCACTCACTTATTATGAAAGTCATTCTTATAAATATAATTAAAAATATATTAAAAATAATAAGTGAGTCGAAACCCTAAAAAAATGTTTTATTAATTTAAACTTTATAGCACTTTTTAAACTTCAGTGTAAAATTTTGAAATATCAATATTATTTTTATTTTTATCGATATTGATTATATTTATAATTGCTTTATTCCACTTCGCTTTTAATTAATCTTTAAAATTTGTACATTATATATTATAATTATAATTTAATTATAAACATTATTTTTTTAAAAATATAATAAAAAATTATTTAATTCATTTTTAAGAAAAATAATCAATAGAAAAAAATAAAATAATAGTTTTATCAGCCATATAATTGATCTATAGAGGTGTTTGTGGTTCAAAATTTTTTTAGTTTTTACCTAAACTTTAATCATTATTTCTTTAATTATATATTTAAAAATAATGTTTATATTAATTTTTATATATTTTATAATTAAAATTTAAATAAAAATATTTTTATTATTATATAATAATTCAATTATATTGATTTGAATTTAAAAAAATAACCATATCAAGTAATTTACTAAACTTATCAAATAACTAGATTTTTTAAATAAATCTAATAATTAAATAAAGTAATAATTTACTAAAATCATCTGATTATTTTTTTTCAACTACAGCGCAAGCCCACTCACTGTGTCGGCTTGCAGAAAAAGAGAAAAAAAAATGTACTAAGAAAGGATGCATATGGATTCACGATTGCACGCGGATAGAACATGGCCATATTATCCATATAAACGTCTTCAGTGCTCCCACGCAAACTAGTTAAACAACTACAATGTAAGCTCTCAGTTTTTTTTGCGACTGAAACACAGGAAATCCAAAGAAAAATGGGTGATTCAAAGGTGCAAACCATCTCCAGATTAGCTCAATGGAGGATCGACAACCTTGGTCCTTGTTCTTCCAAAAAATCCGACCCTTTCAAGCTCGGTCTTTGGAACTGATACTTACTTTTTTTATAATCTAAAAACCAGATTTTTCTTTTCTTGGAAACTCTTTTTCTATGATCTTTTGACTGATTCTTGGGATTTCTGGGACTTTTTAATGAAACATAGGCAGCTGTCTATAGAGAAGAATAAATATTTGTCCATACGTTTATTTCCTGAGCCATCTAAAGTGTCCAAGGAGCATCCGCCTTTCGCCAAATTTAGACTTCGGCTCTCAAATGCTGGTGCTAGTCGTACAGTTTATATCTCCCCAGGTATCGCCTTATTCTTTTTAACTCTCCTTTCTTATTATCCCTGTTTTTGTTTATTTAACTGCAAATGATTTGTTACAGTCGTCATTTAGTGATTTTGACACTCTCTATTTACTGCAATAAATGCAATATAATCAAAAACCTGTATGTGATCCAGTTATAGGTTTTCAGTATTTGTTTTCTGTTATGTGATGAAAGACAAAATTGATAACCCGTTATCTAAATTGATTGGAAAGCTGGAAAGGTCCAAGTTTTATACTTTTTAAGTTGCAGTTCTACCTAAGTATAAGTCGGATGAATGATTCGAGTTTAGAATAAAGGTGCAAGCTGAGGATGGAGTAAAGAGTGATACATGTATGGACTGGATGCTGGGTGAAGAAATAATGGAAAGATGATGAGGTTTT
The DNA here is from genome assembly GCA_038381775.1 of Adansonia rubrostipa. Lineage (NCBI taxonomy): Eukaryota > Viridiplantae > Streptophyta > Magnoliopsida > Malvales > Malvaceae > Adansonia > Adansonia rubrostipa. The sequence goes on along the minus strand of JBBYHM010000016.1, from coordinate 7,810,496 downwards.
TAGTATTTCAACGCATCATCTACACCATTGTTCCTTCTACTCTTTTTTTTTTTTGAATTGTGTCTAAAATTTATACCCATAATTTTTTACCTTTAAAAATCTTTCAAATACATAAAAATTATTTTTAAAAAATTAAATATATTTATGTTAAATATCTATCTATATTCGATACTTACACTTAATCTAAATAGTGTAGATCCCCACTTTGATTATATAAAAAATAGATAGTTAAATGATTAATTGTCCAAAAGCTTTAGCTAATCGGAAAATATATCCTAACTTTTATATCTAAATTATAGTCGTGGAAGAATTTAACACGTGAAAGTGAAAAGAAAATTTGGGATTTGGAGTTGTAGTTTTATTATTTAGAAAATATGACTTAACTATGCCTTTCGGTGTCAATGTTCCTCGTAAATAGCATTTTTAGAGTGGAATCTTAGCAATATTAGTCTAAATTTCAATAAATTTAAGTGGAAGCTCAAGAACACATAGTTTTTATCGCATCTATTCCAACTTTAATTAATGCAATTGATGAGATATTACAGACTTTTCTATTAGACCAGAGATCTTTTTCTTATTGTGAAAAGATTTCGCTACGTATATTTTTATCCTTGTCCTTTTTCCCATAAAAAAAAGTGGTTAAAATATTATGGGAAGTTACCCATTACTTAATCCCACTATCCCTATATATTCAGGAAATTAACTTTCATGAGTCACATTATGTAACTTCTTTAAGCTATATGGTCTTGTATGGGCCACATTATGTAGTCACATGACTAACATTCTCTCACTTGGCCCATTCAATATATAATATCTACTAATTTAATATTGATACATTTTCAAAATTTTCCCATAGATGCAATATCTTTATACCCAAATGAAAGAGTTTAAATTGCATGAATCATGGCGATAAGAAATATTACTGTTCATGTGTTACAATGCAACCTTCTCCTTTGAATGAGAACCATAAGTGGTACATGTGTTTATGAACAAACTTTCAAATGCTCATTCAAGGTCACTAAATGAAATTCAAATATGTATTGTCATTCTTTAAACTTAATGAATACAAATAAAAAGAGAAGACAATTTTGAAGTCATTGGATTTTTTTCAAATTGACAAATGCGATACAAATACAATGGTATTCAATCACTTAAAACTATATAATAGAATTGAGTCCCATATGCTCAACATGTCTTTTGTAAGCAATAGAGGGTAAAGCTTTTGTTTACAGATCAGCAATCATCAATCTAGAATTGATGCATTTAATAACCACTTATAGCTAGATACCTAATGTTAATGTGTTTACTATGGTTTCCTCTCTCATTATTCTTGGCCAAAATCACTATAGCGAAATTATCATAGTAAATCTTCAATGGCTTGGAAATTATGTCAACAACTTCAAGCTTTGAAATAAAATATTTTAACCATATAGCTTATGATATTGCTTTAAAGCATGATAGAAACTCTGTTTCAGTGGTAGAAGTAGCAATTAAATACTGTTTTTGCACTTCTACAAGAAATTGCTCGTCTAACTAATAAGGATGTTCACTTTCTCAAGTCAAGGCAACCAGCAAAGCCAGAATCTGAATATCCAATCACTTCAAGATGATTAGATTCCAATATGTAAGCTTATAGTTCTTAGTCCCTTGAAAGTATCACTTACCTTTTTTTTTATAGTTTTCTGATGGCCCAAACCTAGGTTATTTTGGTATCTACCCAACATTCCTACTGCATATGCAATGTCAAGTCTTGTGCAAACATAAGCATACATTAAACTTCCAACCATAGAAATAGAAAAAATGTTTTTCATTTGTTCCTCTTCTCAATCATTTCTTGGGCTTTGTTCCAAACTAAATTTGTCACCTTTGATAATAGGTGCGATGCTTAATGAATAATCCTTCATACAAAATCTCTCTAAAACTTTACTGATATAGGCTTCTCGAGACAATCCTAATGTCCTTAGGGATTTTTTTCTCTCAATATTTATGTCAAGTACATACGAGGCTTCACCCATATTTTTCATATCAAATTGCATCGAGAGAAATTGTTTAACCTTATGAAATAAACCCAAATCACTTGAAGCAAGAAGAATATCATCAACACATAAGACTAGAAAAATTATTTTGCTTCTCCTGACCTTATAGGAAAATTATTTTAGAGGAAAATTATTTTGCATTGATCCATGATATTCTCTATAACACCAAATGAAAGAACATTATGGAATTTTAAATACCATTGACGGGAAGCTTGTTTTAGCGCATATTTAGATTTCTCAAGCTTCCAAAACAAATGAATGTTCCCCTCTAAAATGAAACATTTTGGTTGTTTCATGTAAACCTCTTTTTCTAGGTGTTCATTGAGAAATGTCATTTTCACATCCATTTGATATAGCTCTATATTAAAATAAGCTACTAATGCCATGATTATCCAAAATGAATCTTTCTTTGATACAGGAGAAAATGTATCGTGATAATCAATTCCTTCTTGTTAAGTGAACTCTTTGGCTACAAGTCTTGCCTTATATCTTTCAATATTGCCTAAAGACTCTTTTTTTGTTTTAAAAACCCACTTAAAACCAATAGCCTTTCCTTCTTTAGGTAATTCGACAAGATTCCAAACTTGGTTATTAGCCATTGAATTTAACTTATCCTTCATGGCATCATACTATAATATGGATTTATTTCCAATCGTAGCCTGTGAAAACATAATAGGGTTATTTTCAGCATCAATGTCTATGTCAGATTCTTGTAGCTATACAACATCATCTAAAGAAATTATAAGTTTCCTAATTCTTGAAGATTTTCTCAATGTTACATCATTATCTTTAGCTTGAAAATGCTAAGTAACTAAATATGTAGGATATCCTTATGATGATATGGTTGTACAATGATTGGTTGTTCTTGAGTTATCAAATCCTGATAATTATCATGAAACATAGCCAATCTATGTGAAGAAGTAAGAGCAAGTTCAAAACTACTATTTTCCTTAAAAACTAAGTTTCAAGTTTGGCTACTCCCACTAATCTCATCATTCTCTAGGAACCTTATATTATTAGATTCCATAATTCTTGTTGTACGAGAAAAACAGTAAACTCTGTATCTCTTAGACTTTTCTAATAGCCAATGAAATATCCACTGACTGTTCTTGAGTCAAACTTTGTCTTACGAGGATTATAGACTCTAACTTCAACGAGGCAACCCTAAACATGTATATGCCTTAAACTGGGTTTCCAATCTTTCATTAACTCAAACAACGTCTTAAGAACTGCTTTTTTCGGAACCTTATTTAGTACATATGCCACAATTTTTAAAGCTTTGCCCCATAAGGACAATGGAGATCGAAGTTACTAATCATACTCCTTACCATGTCCATCAATGTTTGATTTCTCAATCAGTCACACCATTTTGTGATGGTGAGCCAATCATCGTGTATTGTCCCATAACACTTTGTTCCTCAATAAATCTTGGAAATAAACCCAATAATTGTCCCTCTTTAGTATACCTACCATAATATTCACTACCTTTATTTGACTTTAAGTTTTTAATTTGTTTGCCTAATTGTTTCTCTACTTTTGCTTTATAGACCTTAAAAAGCATTTAATGCTTCACTTTTATCATAAAACAAATAGAGATACATATATCATATATAGTTATCAATGAAGGTAATGGAATATTTTTGACCATTTAAGCATGCATTATAAGGGCCTGAAATATCAATGTGTATAATATCTAAAATATTGGAAGTTTTCGTGGCATCTTTTTGTTCTTGATGGTTTGCTTTCCTTTGATGCAATACACATAAGAACTAAAATTAGTAAAGTCAAGAACCCCAAGGTTTTTATCATTTACTGATATCTTAATTTTATCAATGGAGATATGACTTAATTAATGCCAACATTATTACCATGCACAGTTGTAATCTATAAGGCACAGACACAGATATGTACATAGGTACGGCACAATAAGGACACGACAATATGACAATTTCTAAAAAATAAGGACATGGATATAACAGGACACGACAATAAAAGTATTTTTTTTATAAATTTTTTATGTAAAAATACTTCATGTAAAAGGAAATATTGATGCTTTTCATTGAAACATAATCAATATTTTTACAAATTTCAATTTTAATTTTTTCAAATATATGTGAAAACAAATTCAATTAAATTAATTATTATTTTAATCAAATTAGATTTAATACTAATCTATAACATTTATGCAATTAACTAAAAACTTAATGATATTAAAACTAATAAAAAAATTGAAAACAAAACAAATACTAAACCTTGCCATGTTGAATAATTTCTCCTAACTTCAACCCCTTTTCCTTCTTTTTTATACCCGTTTTCAGCAGACTCCCCATTTCTTCAATCTTCGTCCCAATTTTCTCTCAAAGATTCATTCTTCTCTTTTTCTTTTTTTTTAATTTTTTTAAAAGCAACTGCTATTCATCTCATTTTCATCACATCTTCATTTCAGTTTTAAGCATGCTTTACAGCTCTCCATTTTTAGAATGGCCATTGCAAACTCTGAAATTTGCTTTGAAAGAGTATAGATATCTAAAATAAGACTTCATTTTTCCCTTGTTTAGGAAATTAGCTTTACTTTTTAGTTGTTTAAGAAATTAAGTTGATTATTTGATCAAATTTTTTAGGTCTATTTTTTTTGGTTGGTAAATAGTTTGGGCAAAAAAATCTTCATCCTGTGTCCCAACCATGTGCCTTTCGGGACACTTATGTCTTGATTATGTTGGGACTTTATCCTATTTAAATTTTTAGGCTTGTTCTGGTATTTTCTGTACGTATCCTGTCGTGTCAATGGCGTGTCCATGTTGAACACTTATACAACATTGGTATGAGGAGGTTTAAGGCATGTCGATGCTCATAGGTTATAAGGCTGTAATCAAGGGTAGAGTTTAGATTAAGTTTAAATAATCCATCATCCATAATACCATTGCCAACAAGAACATTAAGCTTATACAAATGAAGAAAAGTACTTACGAAATTGAAACTAAAGCCATAAGATAAAGTCTTGAAACTAAAATAATGTTTCTAGAAAATGATGGAACATAAAAGGTTATTTCAAGTTCTAAAACAAAGCCAAAACTAAGGACAAGTCTGTAGGTCCCAATCGCCTCTACATGTGATCGCATCTTATTTCCTGAATAGTTATAACATTCACTTTGTGTCGTTACCTTTGGTTTAGAAAGCCTTGCATTGTATTAGCAATATGGATTGTAGAACTAGAATCAATCCACCAAAGGTTATAAGAAACATGAACCATATTAGATTTAAAACACACTAAAGAGATAAGATTACTTTTCTTCTCAAGCTATTGCTTGAATTTGGGACAGGTTTTCTTTATATGTCCTTTCTTCTTGCAAAAAAAGCATTTGACATCACCCTTATTAACTTAACTAAGAGATGGTTTTTTTCCCTTTCTTGGATGGTTTCTTGTCATTAGTCATCAAATGCGCACTTTCAATCCTTTATTGATTCAGCCACCCTTCTTCTTGCACACACATGGTAAAAAAATTTCATTAATTAACCATTTCTCCTTATACGTGTTGTAAGAGATCTTGAAATATCCATATTCAGAATGAAGCAAGTTAAGGGTAAAGTGAACCAAAAATGACTCAGACATCTTAATCTCTAATGATTTCAGTCTAGTGGCTATGTCCTGTATTTGCATGATATGCTTATGCATACTTTTGGTGCCATTAAATTTCATGGAACATAATTTTGTCATTAAGGTTCTCACTAATGCCTTGTTAGAAGTCTCAAACTAGTTTTGAATAGCTTTGAGATATTCTTACGCTTGAGCATAATTAGGGATGGGTATAGATACTCTTCCTAATATGAGACTTGATAAACATCAAACTGAAATGATTGGATCACTCCCAAAGATTATATGATGTTTTCTCAACTTGGATGCTTGATTCCCTGGGTTTTGGAGGTTCATCTACTAGAAGTGCTAAATCAAGATCCATGCACCCTAATGTAAGGAGAACTTTCTCCTTCCAATCAGCATATTATCACCATTCGGAGGAGCAATGTTGAAATAATCATAATTTAGAATAGCTAAAGTTTGAACAACTGCAAATAAATGACAAGCTTACTAAAACATGCAATGAAGCCAAATATAAAAAATTTACCAATGTAAATTAATCTAAACAACATAAATTAATATGCCATTATAATCTTTCCTGTGGACAGATTATAACAAACAAATGATTTATATATAACTTTATGATGGGACTAGCATTTATTTTTTAAAAAGAATTTTCTAGGCCTATGGACAACTAGAAAAAAAATATTTTATTAACAAAATATCTCTATCCCATCCTAATTAATCACTTAAATATAATAATTACATTGTGGGTTTAAATTATCACATTTCCATGATTAGATACAACTGTTGATGTCATGAACTTTATGTTACAAAACTTAATATCATAAAACATTTTCATAATTAAGAATGTTGTGGCTATTAATTACTCAAATGTAAATTTTAAATATGACATCAAAATCATTGATTAAACTTTACGTCAATCCATCAATCCTTTATATTTAGGAAACCAAAATATGCATAAAAATCCTAAATATATATTATACAGATAATCTCCAAGGAAAACCAAAGATAAACCAAATATCTCATAATATCATAAGAAATATAATAATCTAAATAGTTTTGTCAAAATAATTCCTCAAAATTAAAAATGGAAGAATTACAGAATCTTAAAAACACATTCTTGCAACAAATCATAGTCATTGAAAATTCAATCAAAGAAACCCTAACAGGAAATTTCAATGAAATTGAAAATTGGGCTAAAAATAACCTGGCTCGGATACTAAATGTTAGCAATATCATTCTAAATTTTAATAAATTTAAGAAGAAGCCGAAGAACACACACCTCCAGCAGTAACAATCAGATTTTGGTTACAAAAGAGACAAATATCCATCGTAGAAATATAACTAAGAAAAAATATTATTTCTCTGATCTATTCAAGCTTTAATCCATGCAATTGATGGAGATATCACAGACTTTTTATGTTAGACCAGAGACCTTTCTTTTCTACGTGAAAATATTTTACTACGTATATTCTTATCCTTACCTTTCTTTCCCATCAAATGAAGAGGTTAAGTTTCAATAAATTTAAGTAGAGGCTCAAGAACACATACCTTTAACCACATCAATCATATTTCGGTTGCAAAAGAGACAAATACCTACTGTAAAAATATAATTGGGAAAAAAATACTTTTTGTCTATCTATTTAAGCTTTAATCCATGCAATTGATGAAGATATCATAGACTTTTTGATGTTAGACCAAAGACTTTTTTCTCTGTGTGAAAAGATTCCACTAGTATATTTTTATCATTATCTTTCTTTCCTATAAAAAAAAAGGTTAAAATATGATGGCAGTTACCCATTACTCATGTCCTTCTATTCTCATATCTATGGGAAATTAACTTCTATGAGTAACATTATGTAACTTCCTTAAGCTATATGGTGTAACTACCTTGTGCGGGCCACATTATATAGTCACGTGACTAACATGGAAATGATATTCGAAATTTGATGGTGATTGTTAATTGTGGGCAGTGTTTATCTATGTTTTTTCGACTTTATTTTTTTAAAGTATTCGTGTTTAACATATATTTATTTGATATGGGTATGAGGATAAAATCTTTTAAATATATAAAAAAATTTTAAAAAATTGAGCATAATTATATCTGACACTCACATTGAGTTCGAGAAACATAATGAAACTATGGGAATAAAATCACTCAACCTTTTACGCAAAGTGTTTATATTTTGTTTTAGGAGAAAATGGGAAAAAATGAAAATAGCTTCTGATAAATCTGTTTGTGTTTATCCATATTACTCGAAATCGGATGTGAATTTCGGATATATATATGCTTAAAGCGGATATATTCAATATTTTAAAAAAATTTTCAGTTATTTATAAAATTTTTAGAAAATAATATTTTACACTCATATTTAAATATATGTTAAATAACCATATAAACATAAATACTTAAAAAAATAAAAATTAAAAACATTTTTGTCGGAAAATTGAATATCATGTTAATTGACTTTGAATTGAAGTAATCATGACATTTTATTTTGTCAGAAATAATGTTGTACCAGTGTCATCGATCTCCGAGTTGCCTTCCCAACGTGCTTTTCTCATTAATACAACAATGTGCCTTGAGTTGCTTCCTTAACATGCTTTTACGCATATTTAATCTGTTGAGAATATTAGTGTAATTGAGTTGAATTTAGTTTAAATTGTAAAAAATTTTGTATTTGAGTTTGATTTAAAATTTAAAACTCAAAGTTTAAAATTTGGTTTTGGTTTGGTTCTATTTCATTTTTAAAGTATTAATTTGATTTAAGATAGAATTTAAATTGATTGAATTTATTAAATTAAGCTTGTTTACTTATTAAAAAAGGAGTTTAATCCCCGTACTTGGCTTCAAATTCATTTATTTATTAAAATTAAAGTTTTTAAATACTAATTAAAAAAGATATATTAACAATAAAAGATTTCGATTAGACTGATGAGCTTCTTGAATCAAATATTAAAATACTCAAATTTAACTCACTCGATAGCTCAAACTCAACTCGACAATAATCAAGTCAAATTCAAAATTTTTTTTGAGCCCAACCCAAATAACTTGCAAAAATAAGTGTCTGATTGAGAAGCTATAAGAAGCCGTTGACACTAATTTGTTTACTTGGTGCTGCAGTTCATGAAAGAGCGCTACGAACATGTGAAGATTTTATTTGGCCCGTTGTTGATTGTACATTCCATGGGCGCTTCATTGTTGATGTTGAATTCTTGGACTTAAGGATCTGCCCTACAAATGTGAGCACCTTTAGGTTTATCGTTTCAATGTGGTATAATGGCAATGCCCCTAATATGGTTAGGGTTCTTGACCAATCTTCGAATGCATGTTTCTTGACCAATCTTCGAATGCATGTTTGCTTCCTTTTCCCTTTTTCTTGTTACATATTAAATTATGTTATTTGAATTCTTGTGTGAGTGCTAGATATGAATATATATTTAATACGAATATATTTAATTTTTTTAAAATTTTTTATTTATTTTAAAAATTTTTTAAAAAATTATATTTTTATATTTGCGTTGAAAAATATATCCGATATAAATGAAGAGTTAAAGCAACGTACATGCTAATCTTTAGAAAGTGAGAGCTCTTTTTTTTTGGGTAAAATCCAGGGTGATGAATCCATTTGCATATGGCCTACTGATAGAGCAATGTCAACTCAAAGCACCCTTCGCTGCCTAGCTCGCATGCTTAATGAGGGTATTCATGCGGATGTTACTATCAAGACTGCCGATGGTACTCTAAGAGCTCACAAGGCGGTTCTATCAGCAAGTTCACCCGTTTTCGAGAGCATGTTCCTTCACGACCTTAAGGAAAAGGCGTCGTCCACAGTCCTCATCGAGGACATGTCACCGGAATCTTGCACGGCCCTTCTAAGTTACTTGTACGGGACGATAAAGCAAGACGATTTTTGGAAGCATCGACTGGCGTTGCTTGGGGCAGCAAATAAATACGACATTGTAGATCTAAAAGAAGCTTGCGAGGAAAGCCTGTTAGAAGACATCGACTCCGGGAATGTCCTGGAGAGGTTGCAGGAGGCTTGGCTTTACCAATTGAACAAGCTGAAGAAGGGGTGCATGGCGTACTTGTTCGATTTCGGCAAGATATACGATGTCGGAGACGAAATTGCTAACTTTCTCAGGGAGGCAGATCGAGAACTGGTGCTGGAGATGTTTCAAGAAGTGCTGAGAGTTTGGAAACCAGTATGATTTTCCTTTGGGACTTTCTCAACTTTCAGTTGCTGCTGAGCATCACATGAGAGTCATTACGGTGTTGTTTTGTTGTATGTATACTAAACGAAACCCATATTTTGTTTTGTCGCCGTCGTTGTTGTTGTTGTTGTTTTATTATTATTATTATTACTATTATTTTTATTATTATGTGAGCTTGGGTTGTTAAAACTATCTTCTCTAAGTACTTTTTTTGTGCAGTTTGAAAATGTACAATTGCTTCGTATTTAATCATTTTTAAGGGTTGAGCAGCCTAATAAGCCTAGTCTGAATAAGGTTAGGTTTGAGTTTATATTTTCTTGGTTAAGTTTAATTTGGTTCGAATTATTATTTAATTAATAAAATTATTTTTATTTAAATTTAATTATAAATATATAAATATTAATATTAAAATAAATTTTTAATATTTTAATATATTTCGAATAGTAATTTAGATCTTCAAGCTTGATCGGATCAAATTCGAATTTAAACAATTTTTTTTTAAAAAAAATTAAATTATGATCGATGCAACTATAAATATCTCTATTTCACATTTGAGTTGTCTTCGTTTTGTAATAGTAGTTAAGTAGCATCTTATGATGATTGATGAATGCAGCCAGATTAACATTGCCCTAGATAGTGACCTGGACAGGGGAAAATGTTCATGCAGGTGTATGCATTTGATTAAAAAATCCATTCATTTATGCACCAAGGTTTTTATGATTGTCGACCTGTCGGTATTATTGCTTTGCTGCCATTAATATTGAGTTAAGGGCTGCACTTGCATCTTCTTCCTCCAAGCTGTCAAGTTATTGTTCTTGTTTAACAGGTTTATTTTCATGTTCGCTTGGATGTAAATATGGAAATAGCCAAGCTGGTAACTACCTTAATCATCCTTCCTTAAAACCCTGCCAACATTCATTACATAATACTATATAAATTCGTGAGCAATGTGAGCAATAAACGATGAAAGAGATTTCCGTTGATTTCATTCCCAGCATTTTCCTGTCGTAAGCACAACTTTTAGCCCTTCACCATGGTTGTCTAGATTTATGCTACTTGAGCTTAGGAATATTTAATTTTTTTCAAAATTTTTTCATATATTTGAAAGATCAAATCTGCATATTTATATCACTGATTTTTTAAAGTGTATCAGTTAACTACTTATATATTTATTTTTATTAAAAATAAAAAAAATATTAAATTTTTTTAATATTTATATATTTTTATAATTATACTAGATAAAAAAGTAATTCCAACTTACTTAAATTTTTTTAAAAAATCATGTTCAAAACTAAGGTAGTATGAATAAATAAATAAAAAAATAATAATCAAAATTTCAATTGAGATCATCTTGATGTTGAAGCCCAATATCATTCAAGTGACAAGTCATGTTACTTTGATTAAAGTGTAATGGCCGGATATTATTACTTGTTCATGAATATATTTAAAATTTTTTAAAATTTTAATGTATTTAAAGAGTTTTTAGATATTTATAATTTTTTGAATATATATTAGATATAAATATTTAAAAAGAAGAGTCGAAGCAACATAAATAATAAGTAGACTTGCTAATGAGTCAAAGCTAGCAGGAATTTTTGTAATTCAAACTTATCTGATTCGATCAAAATTACTATTTAAATAATTAAAAATTTATTTTAATTTAAATTTAATTATAAATATTAATATAAAAATTAATATCATTTCAAACAGTTAAATGACCTTTTGAGTTGTTTTTAATTCAATCCAGAGCTTAAACAAGAGAAAAAAATTATCTAAATCGTGATCAGTCATGAACATCTCTAATGACAAATGGCAAGTAGACCTTGTCATCGAGCAATTGTTCCGAGGAAAAAGTATCAAATAGCTAACGAAACAAGGCAAGGCCATAATTTATGTAACATTCCGGCAAGGCCAAACCATTAGAGGAGGTCAACGGTTAGACCCGTGGATTAAAATTTTTTATTTAGATTTAAATTTGATTTGACTTAATTTATATATTTAAATTATTATTCAAAAATTTAAAATATTAAAAAAATTATATTAATATTTATGTATTTGTTACAATTAAATTTAAATAAATAATAATTTTTTATTAAATAAAAAATTATTCAAATTCGAGTTAAGCGATGTAAATCAAAATACCTGACCCACTTCAAGCCGAGCTAATCAAAATAATGGACGGGTTGCTTGGCTTTGAGCAGGTCTAACAAGTGCGCACCGACCCTTTGATTCTATTTTTTACACTTATATCAAATTAGACTTAACAATCTTAGATAAAATTATATAAATATGGCATAAAAAATTAAAGCACAATAAGAATACATGAATGTTTTAAAGTTTATATAATATAAATTATTAATATATAAAAATTTATATAAATATAAAATATCTTTAATATAATTATAATATATTAAAATACATAAATATAATATAAATACACGAATTAAAAGATTTACATCAAATGAAATATATCTCGTTATTCCTATAAATTTCCTCATTTATTAAACTAAAAAATTCATTAAACTTTTAATTGAAAAAAAATGAAACTTTATCACAATCTTCAAATAAAGTATAAGCGACTGATATTCATTACAATTAGGTAAGTATTAAAATTAATAATCACTCTTGTAAATGATTTAAAAATTTTTTAAGCAATGTTAAATACAAATTAAACAATTTCATTAATGAAAAAAAAAAATGAACACTATTGACATAGTAAATCAGAAAGAGCCAACTTGGTTTTGGTGGATTTGGAATTGCTTCGACCCATGCAGTACCAAATTGGAAGACCCGACGGGCTTTTGAGCCCCAAAAGAAAATTAAAAGGCTGTCCCTTTTTTACTTTATATATAAGAGCCCAAGATATGAATGAGTGCCCTGGAATGAAGAATTTAAACCAAAGCAGTCTGTGCCAAGGGACCTTTCCCCTTATTGGAAATATGGTGCTCCAAATAGCTACCACAGAATATTTAGGGCTAGAAAAGGCCCACTGGTTTCTCCATTGTGAACAATTTGAGAAGCTACTTGCCTTAGTTGTAGGAGTTTACTCAGCTTCCAGCTACTATTCCGGAATAGGAATCTGCCATATATCCGTGCCCTTCGACACATAAGTCTCAATCCATGCAATCCAAAGAAAACCTGCATTCATCAAGATTGACCACAAATTCCTAAAGATAAAGGCTTGATTCCATGTGGAGATGTCTTTTATTCCTAGTCCCCCTTCAAACTTAGGAAGATATACCTTGTACCAAGCTACTTTCGCACCCTTAGCAGAACCTTTCTTCCCTCTCCAAAGGAAGCAAGAGCAAATCTGCATGAGTTTCTTGAGATAGTTTTTGGGAAGGATAAGATGCCGACACCAATAATTCTGCAAGTTGAAAAGAACTGATTGAATCAACTGTAGCATGCTAGCAAAAGATAGATGTTTTGCTGTCCATCCATTCACTCTAGAGCGAGCCTTTTCAAACAATGGTTCATCGTCTTTTATCAGTCAAATCATTTGGTTAACAGAGGCACACCCAAGTACATCAATAAGAGCAATTTTCTTTTTCTTAATCTTTAGAGTAGTTCATTTTTTTATGCACCAGTAAAATTTAGCCGATTTGTGCTGCGATCCACAAATTTATATTTAAGTCCAGCTCAAATTTGATTCAGTTTAATTCGATGATTTAAATTATTATTTAAAATATTTTAAAATATTAAAAATTTATTTTTATATTTTTATAATTAAATTTAAATAAAATTATTA
>JBBYHM010000016.1:7714983-7725245 GCA_038381775.1 Adansonia rubrostipa | reverse complement strand
GCAAAGTAAAGCTTAAGCAAACGTAATTTCAAGTTGATTAGATGTTTAATACTAAGTAGCGCTTCAACAGGCATAATTTTATTAATCACAAAATCTTAGTTTAGACAAGCATAATTTTTATCTCGAAAGTTAAAGTCAATGTCAATGCTAATGAGGCCTAAATAAATATATTTTTGATTCTGAAGTTAGATCTAAAGAGTTGGAACTTACGCTAATGCTAAATCCGACTTAAGCAAAGTTTATTTAGGTGTTCGTTCAGGTTCTGTGGTTCGCCTTTTTACTTTCAAAAATATGAAAGAGTTTTATCTATTATAGTGGCATGAATGTCGTTTAAATTGCAATTTTGTTTTTCAGGATAATGCGAAGAGAAAATAACTTGACGAGAACTTCGTTACTTAGGGCGTGTTTTGTGGGAGTGTAGAAAATAAATCTGCTCAGTGAAAAAAGAAAGAAACGTGAGTAAGAAAGAAATCTGCTTGTAGGGTGTGTTTTTTTTCCTAGATTTATTAGAAAATAAATTATTTTAGATTGAAAAGAAAAAAAAAATAATTTATTACAAAATAAATTTTGAGAAAATAGGATTTTATTTTTTGTTTTTATTTTTCATCATTCCTATGAAGAACAAAGACAAAAAATAATTTTTTTATTTGCTTTCTTTTTTATTTTTTAATTTTTATTTTTATCTTTCTACTATGGTTCAAAGTCTCCAGAAATGATCGAAGGTCTCAATTGTTTGAACTAATCTTTCGAATACTTTCTTAAAAAAAAAATGATTTTCAACAATTTTAGATTCGAAGACAGGCAACTGACGAAAGTAATGTAATAGAAATAATATTTTATTCTAAACATGATTAATAAAAAATATTTAATAAATATTATTTTTTTAATTATAATTTTTATATATTTAGTATTTTTATCATGTTTATATGTTTGCTTATATATAATCAAATACAAAATATCAATTGCACACATATAATAGGCATACATGAGTTTTTAAATTATTTTTCTTCGATTTCTTGCCCTAGACTAAATTAGAGATGTCCATCAATCTATTCAATAAGTTATTATTTTAAAAAATTTAAAATTTTTATTTAAATTTATTTTTTGACTTGATTAACCTATTCAAACTTATTTTTTTTATTTATCTTATTAAAAAATTATTATTTATTAATATTAATATATTTTATAATTAAATTTAAATAAATATATATTATTTTAATATAAAAATATTATTTTAAATTAAATTAAATTAACTCAAAATATAAAAATATATACTTACATTTAAATTTAACAAATCAAACTAAGCTTCCGTAGACAGATCTCTACTAAACCATAGAATTATCATTTGCTGCAATCAAAATATCTGCGTGGATAATAATTTATATCGATTAAATAAATTATTAATTGTGAAATGACTGAAAGAAGATTTGGTTGTCAAATTTTTTTTCTATTCCGTACCCTACCCTAAACCCTAGGGTCATCATCAGTTAAAAATCAGATAACAATTTGTATAAGACTAAACAGATTATTGATTGTGATATGACTTAGGGAAGTCGATCAAATGGGAAAAATATTTGCTTGTCTGTTATTTCCTCTGACTGCTTCCCCTACCCTAAAACCTGGGATCATCACTTATTGGAATCGAAATATCTATAAAGATCAGGATAACAATTTGTTAATTTTGAAAAGACAGATGGAAGTTAGCCTAATGGGAAAAGATTTGGCATTTGTATAAAAACACTTTATTATTTAGTTTCTTATAACTGGGTTCGACGAGATTTGGTTTTAAAATTTGAGACCCATTCTTCAGTTGGTTATTATGCATAATACATTGCAATGATTGTAGCTATTTCTGAATGTCTGGTATAATTTTATTACGTTACCCACTTCTTTAAAATTTACTAGCTGTGGCTTTGAATGCAGCAGCAGCCTATTAGAGTTAGTATTAGGGGTCAGGATTTTGAGTACCCTTTCTAATGTTTTGATAATCAGCCAAACAGAGGAAAATGTTTAATCGTTTGAGTTGATGTTCGTGCCTCTTAAGCATGGTGTTTTGGTTTGTAGTAGGTAGGGATAGAACTCGGCTTTTGCTTCATTGTACCATTGTTGCCTCACAGTCGCAACCATTTGAACAAGCCGTGTGGTTAAAGTTTCCATTTTTCACAATTTTTTTTTAGAAAGAGCATTTGGCTTTTCAGCCTTCGATGGCTGATTGATTGTCAGGCTGACCGATCCGATCACCCGAACACCATCTGGCTTCTGTCACGGGGAATGGGAAGGATCTTTTGGTATTGTTATGGGATCATTGTAAATTATTCATTAATATTTTAAATGGTTTTATTTTTTTCATGCTTTTTCTTTAAAAAGTGATCATAAGTTAAAAAAATTGTTCATAAATTCAATTAAATCATTGATTTAAAAAATTTTTAAATTTTTTATCAAATTTATTTTCAATTTAATTTACTCGTATTATTAATATTTATTATTTATAATTAATAAAAAATCTTAAAAGTAATTTTATATTAATATTTATATATTTTATAATAAAATTTAAATAAAATTTTTTATTTATTAAATATTAATTTCAACTGAATTAACTTCAATTGATAAAAAATTTATTTAAAATTTAATTCAAAAAGATCACATTTATCGAGTCAGATAATTTTAATTTATAAACATCTTTAATTTTTTTTTTATTTTTTATTAAAAATAAATTACTTATAAGTTTTAAAAGTTGAACAAAACCTATTTTACTTAGGTCTATTTATAAAAAATAGATAAATTAAAAACAGATAGAGCAAGCAACCACTAAAATTATTAAAACTGTGTTATCTAAATTTAAAAGTGAGTTTAAGATATAGATATATTAGAAAAATATTCAATTATTTTAAAATTATATCATATACTTGGACGACTCTATTTGATTACCGTATCTGAATATATATATATATATATATATATAAAATGCAAGCACTGAATATAAATATTTAAAAAAAAATAAAAAAGCACTAATGTCGTACCCTGTAAGTTGTTTTAATAAGGCATCGAGATGAAGGAATAGCATAAAACTTTTCCAGAAACATATAAAAATGAGAGGTACATCCAGTCCCAATAGAGATTGCAAATCCCAAGTTGATTCATCAAATACAAATATAATCAGACTGTATCGTATTTGTATCGTATTTGGACAACTACAACTTCAAAACCAGAATTACAATTCATGCTATCACTTCAACAAAGCAGAAGCAATTTAAGAAGATTTAACGAGGGGCTTTCTTCTTTCCAGCAATGGTAACCCTCTTTCCTTTCAAAGTCCGACAGTTGTTCTTGGTGTGCTGTCCTCTACATGGCAAGCCCTGGATATGCCGAACCCCTCTGTAGCACTGAATCTCCTTCAATCGCCTTATGTTAAGGGCATTGAACCGCCTCTGCAACCACCTCAAATTTGCTTAGAAAATGAACTTGTTCATAGTTTACTTAACAGCTCTTGAAACAGGATAAATGAGAAATGGCTAATTACCAAGTCGCCTTCGATCATATACTTCGAAACTTCATCACGAATCGTAATGAGTTCTTCCTCCGATAAATCTTTGGTGACTTTGTTCTCCATTTGGAGATCAACGAGGATTTTACGGGCCCTGGAACGACCGATCCCATGGATGTACTGAAGAGAGAACTCAACTCTCTTGTTGTTTGGGATTTCCACTCCTCCAACACGAACGCATTCGATGCTTAGACGACGGTACTAATTTGATTAAACATTTTAAATTTCAGAATATGATTAACATTTTCACTTTAAATCACTAACTAAGCCTACTAATTAAGTTCTGAATATTATATTTCCAAATATATGGAACCTTGTTTTGCCTAAACCCCATACCAATTAAAGCCCAAAAACAACAATGAAGCGAACCGGAATTAATCTCTGTTTGCATTATTGAAAATTTTGGACAATAATACGAATAAAATTGAAATAAGCAATAAAAAAAAGGAAAATCCAAAAATGAGTTGAAGTCGGCAGGAATTTACCTTTGGGGGATTTGAAACTGGCAGGGAAACGGCATTGGGGAGAGATAATGAGCTTGTTTTGTTGCATATAAAGGAGAGAGAAGGCGCCAGGGGCATCGCCAGGGTTTGCACCATTTTCCTTTCAATTTTTCTCGGTATCCAAACAGAGTTTAAAAGTGAAGAAAGCTCAAGAGGTTGCCACTTGTTAGTAACCTTTATCCACTTCAATCAATCGGGAGACGTTAAAGATTCTACTCGCTCGAGTAAAATTGAAAATGAACTCGCTCATCGGTATACGTCGCAGTGGGCCTAAAATAAGGTATAGTCAAAATCAACCCAACTTGAGGCCTGTATATAAGGTAACGTATGGCCCAACATACATTTCCTTAGTAGGATTGGATTACGATCTACGCAATTTGACTTGGCCCAAAGATAACTAATTACACCTTTCATATTTGCCTAGAAAATACTCTTTTTTCAATAGAGTTTGTTTTTAGTACGATGATATAGAAAATTTTAACTGATACAGAGCTAAATGTGCTTATCACAAAATCATTGTTCCCTTCTCAAAAAGATAGACCTCATGAGATATGTAAGACATCCGTTTATATGTCAAACTTTTTCATTCTTATCCTCTAAGGTCTGGTTTTGGCATATTTCAGACGAATATTAAAAATGCACCCTCCTATATTGACTTGGTGCATATATATCCTTCAAACAAATCTTTAAGTAGCAAGTGCACTTCATCTTTACTAGCAATTGAGCTATGATGAAAGGCATTATCCAATCCCGATGTCTGGAAGCCCACTAAATCTTTATTAATTCAGTTTTAATCGGGAAGGCCCACAAAGGAAGTAACGCTCTCCCAGCACTGATTTTCTTCATTCACAAAGCTCAGACTCAAGACCTTGCCTAAGGGGAGTAAATGCCTTAACCACTTGAACCAACAAACCTCGGTGGCATTATCCATTTTTACTTCAACTGCCCGTGTGAAAAAAAGATCAGCTCAAACAGGCTAGTTATGCCTTTGATTCATAGCCTCAATAGCAACAACTCTTCTGGCCCATCGATGTTGGACATTTCATCTTTCTTTCAAATTTGATCATGTCACTCTTTTTCGGCAGTTTCATCGCCAATAACTAGTTAGCTAACTTCGAGTTAGATTATACTAATAATCTGTACATAAAGTGGCCTTTGGAATTAAACAATTGGAGTGTACAAGGCCACTCACCAGCAGATTGCAGAATGGGAGTTTCTCTCCTATATTTGGAGGTCCATCCTAAACAATTGCAAACTTTAGGTAGACCTAGGAACAGAAACGATGACAAGAATATGACACAAATAAAGCAATTAAAACACAAGATGAACATGTCTCAAAATTTATATAATATGAATTATTTACATATCAAAATCTATACAAACATAAAATAACTTAAATACGATTATGACACACGAACATCAACATGACATGAATACACAAATTGCCAAGTCTGCCTCTAGGTGCTTGATATAGGTTATACACGTATCTTGATAAAAAAGACGAGGTTCAAGCACATGCATGGTAAACCTAATAGAACATTAGAATCCAAACGACCGGCACGTAAAGAGCTGCCTTCATGATATCTATAGCTCTTATTTATGGTGCTTCCCAGAAACTAAAGCACCTAACTTACTATACTCGGCAATTTAGACCAATTTTTGCAATGTTCATGTAAGGTAAATGATAAGCCTCAAGATTAATGATCAACAAACACGTACCAGCAAGACATGAAGAAATGGCAGACGATACAACATCAAATCCATGTTCTAAAGATTCCATAGATGGCAATGGGTCTTCATTATCCCACCCAACATAAGAAAATGAAACAGTTAAGTTGAAGCCTAGTGGCAGACAGCTGAAATACTAAATATTTCAGTATTAACAAAAAGGAAAAAAGATGCATAACTGAATTTAATTGAACTGAGTCTCTATCACAACCAAATCTACAAAGAAAATTTGAAAAAGAAATTACAAATAAATGCAAGAAATTAGACCTAGTTGTGAAAGCCTCTTTGTCTTTCAGTAAGAACAGTTAGTCCCTTTTTTGCAGTCCGGGAATTGGTTTTTGTGCGCTGTCCTCTGCAAGGCAATTTATCCTCATGCCTGATTCCTCTGTAGCATTGAAGACCTTTCAATCTTGTTATGTCCGCATTGATACATCGCCTCTAAATTACCCAAGAAATGAATAATGTTAGAGAAAGTAAGTTTCTCAAGCAAGAAAGTAGAGTAGGGAAAGTTTATACCAAATCTTCTCCAATGACATATGTGGAAGAGACATGCTCGCGAAGATCTATGAGTTCTCTTGCAGTTAATTCCTTAGTGAGTTTGTTAACTATATTGAGCTCACTTAAAATTTGGCGAGCTCTGCTACGGCCAATTCCAAAAGCGATCTGAAGAGAAACAGAAAGGCGCTTGTGGTCTGGAATTTCAGAACCTCCCACACGAATGCCTTGCACCCTTATTCCATGGAACTGCAGAAAACAATAAGACAACGATAGTTTCCAGTTGGTACCAGAATACATAAATGTTCTTTTCTCGAAAACAAATGAAAGCCTGATCTCAACTATCTAATTGTATTGATCCAAGATTAACTATACAGTTGGCTTAAACAAAGTTGCAGATGAGAATAAGATCCTAGCTGATTAGTTGCAGCTCAAAGACCCAAAGGGAAAGAAATTAGAAATCCAATTGACCAATAACAACATTTACTGATATAAATGTGTTAACCGCTATACCAAAATCTAGTCTACATCTTACTTGATAGATATTTGTTTCCTAGAGTTCAACATGAAAATAGAACACAAAAAAGATCAAAACCCACTTCTGATTTCCCTTAAATTCAAAGGTTTACTAAAGCAAAAGACTAAGAAACAGAAAGAGCCATTAACTCAGAAATCTATGTTGATCATCACGAGTAAGGAAATCGTTAATTCTAAAACTAATATAAACCTTGACAAGAGGCCTAACACATAGGTCAAAAAAATTCTTAAAATTGTAGACGTTTCGAATAACGAGAATTTGAGGAATAATACTCACCGTCATGGTTTGAAGGAGCCGATGACTGACATCAGAGAGTGCTCCAACAAAACCCCGTAGAGCCAACATTCTGGAACGCTGTTAGACGTAGATCTGACAAGAATCAGAGCCCGCGACTACGATGGGAGGGGTTTACCGAGGGTTTTGTTTTGTTTTGTTTGTTTGTCATTCGGGATCGGGACCCTGGGAGTTCAAAAAGCATTAAAGCAACATAATCCAGTTGGGCTGTTGATTTTGAGAGCCCTATTGTAAATTAAAGCAGTGATCTGTTTGCAGGCTTACCAAAGCCCAAAAATTTGGGCAAGCCCAAGTTTCCTTCTTTGGTAAAAAGAAGCAGAAGCTCGCCGCAAAACAAGCCAGCTTGTCAAAAGTTTAACAAGTCAAAGCATTGTTACAAGGAAAGAAATATCAAACTATATTTAACAGTCCAATCTAGACCTGTGCATGGCCCGAGATCCATCATGGCTTTACTTTTTTAAATTTTATGGCTAGATCCATCTATTTAATTTTATATTATTATTCATCAAATTTAAAAAATACTTTTTATTTATATTATAATTAAATTTAAATAAAAATATATTTTTAATTTAAAATCATCGTTTGAGGTCGAATCGAAATAAAACTATTAAGTTCAAGCCCTATCTAATTAGTCAGGCTAGACCAGTTATCCAGCCGTTGCTCGGTTTTAAATTTTAGCTAAGGGTTTGATTTTGCAAAGTGTATGAAAAATTGATAATTGAAAAACAAATATATAAAAAATTACAACTAAAACAAAATTGCTTCGAAAATTATAAAATATTTAACTTTTAGATTCAATTAAAAGAAATTTTGAATATCGTACCTACAAAGAAAGGATTGTATGAAATATTTAAATCATGCCATGTTATCAAATATTTGTAAAAAATTAATCATTTATTATATATTATATGTAATAATTTAACTTAAAATATTTATTTTAAAAATTCATTAATGATTTTTATAATGAGAGACTAAATTTTTTCAAACATGTATAATATAATTTAAATAAAAATTATATATATTGATATGACATAATTGTTTTATGCACATATTTTTTCGCACCTCCAATATCCATACCATAGATGTCAAACTTTATTCATATTATATGTAGATTTATAAAGACATATATGCTTAAAGCTTGTTATTATTATAACTAAGCGTGTCTACGAGGCTTATTGCTCAGTCATGTCGTCGGCATTTAATCCCTTGTCCATGATATCGGTCCGCACCACTAAAGCCAGTCCCCGGAGGAAGTTTATTTGAACCACAAGAACGCCCATTACCAAGTCCGGTTCCAGCGCAGTAGCCACGGCCGGTGACAGCCGCTGAGCTAGAGCTTCCCCATCCATATGCAAGCCTACTACCGTCCGGACTTCGTCCCGCACCTGATCCAAAGCTAACCGCGCTGCCATCACGGCCTGAACCTTTTCCCCAACCGTAAGTCCAATTCCCGTCAGGGTCATCCCTAGATCCATGCCTGAAATTCCAACCATTAGTGGAGTTTGATGAACTACTACCTCCTTCACTGCCGTGATCAGCCATGGTTTTGCCTTTTTCTCCCTCAGTCATTTCCCAAGAGCTAGAAGGAGACGTGAAAAGAAACAGTGAAGCCACTAGCAATCTCAATCCCAATCTTAGTACACATCCCTCAGGTCTTATTTGTCATCATCGTTTGTCGGAAATGCGAAACCAAATTCAAATATTTAGAACTTTCGAGGGACAAATATAAGGTCAGGCTGCTTTAAATAAGAAATCAAGACCCAAACAGTTGCTATTCGGCATGAAGCGCATGTCGAACAGTAGAGTTAAACTTGAGGCTACAATGTGGAGGGTTTTTGATGGAGTATACGTTAGCTACGAAAAAAAAAAGAAAGCCAACTCTTTTCGCATGAAATAGCAATTTTAGCCGCCGGATTTGATAAAATATATAGATGAAAGTGATAGTGTTGATTGGAGCTCGGATCTCACTCACCAGCTGCAAAATCACACAAAATGCATGTCCATGAATCCTGCTACTTCCAACCCTCCAGTGAGATTTCGGCTCTGCCTTCTCTATTTTCAGCCTAAGGTTCTAAATTTCTTGCCAATTTCAAATAAATTTTACAAGAATTCATTCAGGCGCAATTACAAGTCATTTGTCATCGTCGAAATTGGCATTACAATGATGGAATTTTTATAAATATCATGTTAATAAGTGCTTATAAACACTCTTTGAAATTTCCAAATTAAAAATACTCCTAGCCAGGTCATGGTAGCTAATTAACGATGATGGAATATCATTGAAGTCCGGATAGCAAATAATAACTCAGTTAGAACTAGGTAGCTGACGAGGCATAAGTATCATTGCCACGTAGGAACAACGAAGCAGCAGGAGCGTCCACAAACCAAACGAGCTTTCCATCTCGAGGCAAGACCATTTGGGCCGGGTATGATCTTATTGGCTTTCGGCCCACCATCGTATCCATGAAAGGGCGGGCCAGATCCATCCCGGATGCCACAATCGCCACGTTGGCAGCCGCGTTGATAACGGGGAGAGTGAGTGTCACGCTCTCGCTCGAAGCGTCCTTAGAAACGCAAGCAACCCACCGAGACTCTTCTTCCAACACCGGATGATTGGGATAAAGAAATGCCACGTGGCCGTCGGAACGTAAAGATAGGAGGATAAGATCGAATCTGGGGCAGTCGCTTGATCGAGAAACTTGGACCGTTCGATTCTTGAGCTGTTGTCGAATGGCGAACTCGTAGCTATTGGCTGCTGACTTCCCTGGTACTCCGTGACTCACTGAGATAACGCGTGCTGGAAGTAAAGGAACCTGCATTAAATCCGTCATCAATTCCACTAATTAAATTCTTTTGATTAACAAATTTACCAAATTAATAATTTTTAAATCAATAAAAAATAAATTTCGATTTTAATATACAATTAAAGTATCATATTTCTAATTTTTTTATAAAATTAATAATTTCAATGTTAATGGATACGAGTTTTTTCATAAAATGATTATATAATCAGAAAACTAAAAATGTAATAAAAATCAAAATGTATAAATCACCAGACGAAATATTGATACTTCGTAAGGTCAGCAACTAAGTGGCAGTTAGCACTCTACTTTTTTGAGAAAATTTTTCTCAACAACACTTTCTATAATTTTTATTTTTT
>JBBYHM010000016.1:7684538-7699041 GCA_038381775.1 Adansonia rubrostipa | reverse complement strand
AATTGAATTAAAGAAACAAAAAAACCAGTTTTAATATGTTTGAGAGGGGAAAAAAAAAGTCATCAAATATCTAACTAGTTTCATAAAAGACATTAAGCTATCCAATTACCTTTTCTCTCACCTCTCCCTTGGATTAAATCTACCAATTGGTGTATCTTTCGTATTTATGTACTTTTTTTTAATGATATTCGAGTTTAAAATATTTTATATTATATAAATTTATAAATATTTATAAATTTATTTTAAAGATATTTTTGAGTCAAGCAATAAAATTTTTAAATTTTTTTAAAACCAAAATTTAACTTAACTTTTCTATGCAATTTTTTTAATAAATATTTTTATAATTAAATTTAAATCTCATTAAATGTAAATTAATTCAGATGATATATCTAATTCATATTATTTTATTTTATTTTTAATTTTTTATTATATTTATATCATATAATTATATTTTTATAAATAATATAAGTTTTACTTAGAGAGTACTGTAGGCCGGACTAATAATTAATTTTGTGGGACAAAAAAATCAAAAGCCTACAAACACTATCGGAGTAGCTTAGTAATAGGTATAATATTTATCCGTCAGTAAAATACCGATGGATCTTAGACGCATGACAAATTGACAATAATTTGCAACGGATTACCGACAAAATAATTAATGGAATTTATTCCGTCGAAAATTTCTTTACATGTAACCAATAGAAAATAAATTGTGGGCCACAAATATTATCAAAGTGAATTTTAGTTGATAATTTTTGTGAAAAAAGAAATTATGGATTAAAAATTCAGTTTTTTTTTAAAAAATTAAATTATTGAATTAAATTTTATTTTTTAATTTGATAATTTATAAATTATTGAATGAATAATTTATAAATTATTTTTCAAAATAATAAAATATAACTTACATGAATCTAATATATTTAAAAATCCATCGAATTAATTTTTATGGAATAAAATTCTAGATCTAGTGGTGCTAATAACGTAGAGAATAGACAGGGATGATGTATATTTTTTAAGATAGAATATTTGAATGCTTAGATTTTCATTTTATAAAAGGTATTTCCTTTCTCGCATTAAATGTGGATTTTAATTGATATATGGCTATATATATTTTAATTATGCAAGTTTATAGATTATTTTTTTTATTTTAAGATTTTTATTTTTATTTTTATCAACGGAATATTAAATATATTATTACCGATTAAAGATTTATTGACAAAATTTTATATTATTAAATCCACGTATACCATTATTATCGAAAAATTAGTAGTATTTTTTATGAAAATTTCCGTCGATAATAACCGTTTATGGAGTAGTGAAACATTAGGGCATGAAACTTTAATCACTTCCTTACCTTGAATATTGGGGGAAAAATGATAGATAGATACAAAATGAAGTAAAAAAATTAGTAATTATTTATTTCTACTTCTTTAATTATAACATTTTCATTTTTTTCACATACACTGATTGAGGAAGTGGCCAATATGTTGCTTTCAATCAACACATTAATTTTTATTTTTTATTTTTGCTTTTTTTTTTTTACAAATTTGATCATAGTCTAAGGATAGAAGAAAGGTAATCGATGTTGGATTTCGAATTCAAAACGTAATGGATATTACTATAATTATATAAATAATTGAATTAAACTCTAAATTCAAATCAAAGCATTAATTTACGTATATAATTAACAATTTGGATTAATATCAAACTTTAACCCCAAAAACAAAGTTTCGAGTTGAAAGATATAGCAATGCAATTTTTTACTTTATGATGATGATGATAATTCCATTTATGGATATTTTCATGAGGGTATGCGACAATCAGGGTTTTGAAGTTTAAAAAAGCGAAGATTATTATTCAAGTAATGCATGTGGCGACGAGATTTAAACAGGCTTTAATTAAAACTTTCATAAACTTAAAGGAAGTAGATTAGTAGATTAGATTAAAAATTTGAAGATTCTTTTAAATTGGATGAGGCAATCCAATAATTAAGAGAGTCATTAGTTTAATTGGTATTAAAAAAAAGAGGAAAGGGAGAGAGAACTTCTCTTTTTATTTAATTAACTAAGATCAATTCAATTTTTGTGAAGAGCATTCTAATAATAAAATCTTTAAATTGATTGAAGTGAAAGAGTTTAAACTCTTTTGGGAAAAAGGTTGAACTCAAACAAAGCTTAAAAATGTAAAGATTATATTATAAATCATTGATCAATAATTCGTTCATCCATGTATGTCACATTTCATTTTTTTTAAAGTTATCCGTGTAAAGATAAGCACAATAAAATGTGTTAAACATGTCAAAACTTTAAACATGAAGATATTATGTGCATTAAACTTGTTGCGATAGTCATTTTTAAGCATATTATATCAAATTTATTGTACTAGTTTTTTATATTTATTGAACATTTCATGTTCATATCACATTTAAAATTTATATACTTAATTAAATAATGAAAATTGATGTAGACCCGATAATTTGTGTATCTATATGATACTTATGTATTTTTTTGTTTAATAATTATATTTTAAATATTATATATTTATATAAAATTTAACAGTTTTCTATATTTATGTCTTGTTTATATTTTTTTGTAACATATGATATATCATATTTTTAATTATTTTTTATATTATGTCTAATACTTTCAGCTTTAAATAGATGTGAAGAAAAGTAAGGGTAAGGTAAGAGTGAAGGGGAGGTAGAATTTAGGGGAGGAGATATAGAGAAGGGGTCAAGTTTTATATTGGGTGTGGAAAGGGGAAGTGGCGCATGGAGATCCCAATGGCCACTAAAGGAGAAAAAAAAAAAACACATGGGGCGGACTTTTAAATGTAGAAGAAAGCCGAGAGGGCGAGGGAGGGGAGGGTTAAAGGGGTCAGTCAAAGCAAAATAATAAAAACATACGAACTACGAAGTGATGGTATTATTCAGATCACAACTGGGGGCGGCGGGGGCGGCGAAACGAGAGTAAAGGGACGTTGGCCCTTTGGTGAAGCAATGAGCCAAGCTTAGCTTGCCTTGCATTGGTTTCTGGGATTGGTTGGGGGGGGGGGGGGGGGGTGGCCTGTCTCGCTCGTTTCATTTCTGGAGACTGGATGTACCTGCCAGCAGACAAAAAGTTGTGTCAAAGCTTGAATTAGGTCCATAGATTGAGGGGGCCAACTTTTCCAAGCTAAGCTTTTCTATATACATACAAAACATTGTTGGGAAACAACTATACTCCTCACAATGCGAATGAATGTGGACTGTCCTGGAAGAGGGTAATTAACTTAAAATATAAATAAAAAAATGCGAAAGATATTGTGGAGTGGGGGTGTGGGGGGAATAATGATATTTGGAACATAATATATTTGCTTTTTTTTTCTTTTAAGATTTGATTGATGGTGTTTGCATATAGGGGATTAGATCTAATTAATTACTTTTTAGTAAAAAAATATATTATAATTCAAATGTTTAAGATTCATTTTCAATCGTGGGAATTATATATAAATTGTATATTGACCAAAGATATATGCAAAAGTAATGAAGGGAAATCACATCCTTCAATATGTGTATCTATTAAGAATTATTTAATTATTATTTAATAAATTTTTTTAATTTAAATTCAAGATAAATACATATTAATTGAATCCATTTAAAAATATCATTTCACAAATATTATCAAGTATTAACTAACATTTTTCTTTTCTAAAAAAAATTGTAACTTAAATAAAAAATAATCTACAAATACTAAAATTTAAAATTTAAAATTATTAAATATAATTTTTTAAAAAATAAATACTTAAATAAACTGAATTAAATTCTAATTCATATGTTGGCTCTTTTATCATTTTACTTTTGGTATTGTTTTGGATGATTTTCTTGGTGTAAAAGAAAAACTAGGAAAATAAGCCCAGACTTTTTTAGGATCACATGTGCATAGAAATATTTGGTAAAAGTGGTACCTCATACTTCACCAGCCTTGCCTATGTGGCTGCTTCACTACCTCTCTTTTTTTTAAAATCTTTTAATTATTTTTATTATTATTATTATTATTATTATTATTATTATTATTATTATTTCACATTTATTTTATTCAAGAAATGGAAAAGTGTTTATAAAAAAAAAAAAAAAGCTGATCAAAATTGTTCGCTTGTGGCAAGCATGTGGTTGAGCATGTGTTCAAAGCTGATTGGCTTGGCAGTGGAAAAATTGATGCATTGTATTGGAAAGATTGTTGATTTCAAAGTTTGACTGTTATTATTATTATTATTATTATTATTAATTAACAGAGTACTGATTTCAAATTAAGTTTCCACGAATGACCCTGTTACATAATTCTTCCTCTAGTTTTCTAATTAACTAAACTAGGCCATTTTTCTACTCTTGAACCAACCAATTTTACATATTACACGGTTATATAATAAAAATTTAATATAAAAACAAAATATAATATAAATATATATAATATTTTAATATAATAATAATAATTAAAAAAGTAATACGAATACTGACCAATATCAAAACAAGCATCGGCAGGTAGCACACTGTTAGACATTCAAGGTTCTGCAAAATTTGTTTTGGTCAAATGATTCGTCACTTTTTTTTTTCTTCTTATATTTTGCCCACTTTTTCAAGATCGTGATCATAAGACAAATAAAACCAGGTAATAGGTATGGATCCCAAAAAAAAAAAAAAAAAAGAAAAAAGGACATTTGGTCATTATGCAATTGTAGAGTTGTTGATTCATAAATCCAAACAAAGATTTTTTTTCCCAGATGGGCCAAGGAATCCACAGAAACTTAAAGAAAGTGCAATCTGCAATCTCTAATTCGCTATATATTTCCAGGTGATGACTTTTAGAATCATTTCAGGAAACAAAATAAATAAATAAATAAATAAATGGTTCTTTTTAATTTCATGGGACAAAAATTAGAGAACTTTTGTCAAAGCCAAGTTACTTGTTGCATTACTTTCAGGTCCAACAATACAAATGGAAAAAAAATGGATTTAAATTCAAGGATTTTATATATATATATATATATATATATAATATGAGTTATGAAAGCAATCATACGGTGATCAATCACTTTGGCTCCACATTTTATAGGTCTTTAATTTCTGCTTGTGATAATGATTTATGTTATCAGAATTTTTTTTATTTTAAGTATATATGTTTGTCATCTGTTTAAAGCATGTATTTCCAATATGGATATAGACTATGAATATAATATTTTTAATACATAAAAAAAATTTTAAAATAAATATATTTACATTAAATATATACACATATTTAATACTGACCGTCATACTAACAGTAGATTGTGATAGCTAAAAAATAATTATGTTTTCATCTATTGGTCTTCTCTAAATTTCTTGACATGATGGAGACTGATGCTAGTTTGGGTCAAGTCTTTTATTGGGCTTCCTAAGCAAATTTGGGTCAAGCCTAAAGTTTGGGTTCCATTTCAGCCCTTGGTCGAACTTTCGGTTTCCCTTTGGGTAGTGTGTAGTTTTGATTGTAAGATCATTATGGTGATCTAATCATCAACAGTTACAAGTTAGCCAAGGTGAATTTTTCACGACTCTGTAATCCCAAAAGCAATGGTGTAATATCAAAATGCTTTTAAATATATAAAAAAATAGTTTTAATATTAAATAAATAAATAAATAAGTATTTAGCTTACTCATATAGTGTTTAATATAAAATCAAAAAATTAAAAATTAAAAATAAAATAAAATAATATTTTTATTTAATTTTTTACGAGTGAAATCGATTTTTCACCGTTTCAAAGAAAATTTCAATTTTATATATAGTACCCAAAAAGATAATAGGTGGTCTGTTCTTAATTTTATGGGTTCCATTAGCCAGTACAGTTTTTTAATCATGGTTATGATCTCATTGCCATAACTAAATAACCAATGACTCTCCTATAATCTGTTTCATTTACCTGGTGTCAATGTTACTTCATATCAAGTTATTAAGTTTCACCGTCTTATGGTAACTGTAGATAGACCTTAGAGAGTTGCAGGAAAGTTCATGTTCTGTAGCTTTTATTTTATTATTATTATTTTGTTGATAAGACTTAATAAGGCTTGTAAGTCAAGCTGAATCACAGTTCGAAAGAATTTGAAATTTAAAATCATACATAATGACCCCAATTTATTATTTAAATATATTTAAATATTAAAAATATTTTTATATTTTTATAATTAAATTTAAATAAAATTTTTATTTAATTAAATAAATCATGATCCGGACTAGTGTGTCTTGCCCGAGCCTTGCCGAGCCAAATTTGTCGGGCCAAATAGGCTGCCCGCCCCTCGAGGAAATCTAGGCTGCCCAATCACTCGTAGTTTTTTTAATTAAAAATAAAATATTCAACTAAAAGAAAGGGAACACAATCAAAGATTGGGTTTCCAAAAATAATGGTTAATTATCTAATTGTTGAATCTGCACTTAAACTGACTACTATTCATTTCCATCAATAAATTAATAAGATAGATATTTACAAAGAAAACAGTGTTTTCCTTTTCTGATTCTTACAATAATTTCTCTTGCTTGCCCTGACGATGTTTAACCCAAACAAAGAAAACAAACAAAACTAGACCAATTCCAGATCAGATAAAACGGCAAGAAATAATTTAAGAGTTGTTCTTCACTGTACAGCATGATGAGGGAATCATGGAGATTCAGGCAGATCTATGGCAAAGGCCATCAGGCCCCACAGCAATGGCTCATGATTGTTTTAGCCCTATCAATGTACAAACTCCCGAGTCTTTTGGGGCAAAACAGCATATAAGCTATAAGGACCCAAATTTCTCTTCTTTTATGATGATTGACAGATCTGCATCCAAAAGACCAAAAAGATTTTCATGTAAGAATCGAAATTAACCGGAATCTGCTGAAGTCTATGTTTCTACTTTCACACAGTAGCATGATAAGAAAACCCCAAATCTCATGCTAAACATTTTTACGAACCCATTGTGACAATGTCAAATTCCAGGACAATATTTATTCTGATCAAAGGGCAAACTAGTTTCAATTGCAAAACGCAGGATGCTCATCAAGGAGATATAAACACATGACATGAAGAAAATGTTTACCTCATTACATGTTGCAATTTAGTCTCAAGGCTAAGCATTCAAAACCGCCGGCCAAGATAAGGAGATGCTGAGCCTGAGTGTGTCGGAAGAGGCCGCTTCACAAATGGATGCTGCAAGAGTTTTGCAGCAGTTGGCCGAGCATCTGGATTCACTTGGAAGCATTGCATGATAAAATCTCGTGCATCTTTTGACAAAGAATCAGGAACCGGTGGTGGCTTACCTTTCCCAATTCTAAACAATGCTTGCATCTGTTTCGAGTTACACAAAATGTCATTAACAACCGAATAATATTCATGCAAGGTTACGATTGCATGCATGCAAATGGAGAATATCAAAATTTTGACTTAACAAACAACACTTGTTCATAGCTCTCCAGTATCAGTGCAAAATAGAATTCATATGAAAAGAACAACAGGCAACTTCTTGTAAAAGAAAGAAAATTATATGATATAAACTGGAACGCCCCGCCCCTCTTCCCCCACCCTCCTTCCAACTTGTTTTTTTTCTGAACATTTAAACTACACACGCTTAAATCAATCAATGCACGGTAGAAACCCAGTTTCGTACTTTAAAACTCCATAAGCCATTCATGATTTAATGATGTCAACATACAAATTTCCATATTATCTGTTTTTTTTTTCCCCTTTTTCCTTTTATATAAAATCACATAATTATCGGGACAAGTAATGTTTGTATCCAGAAGAAAAGCTACATACACATTCCAACTGATGGTACGGAATCTGACGGGTTAACATCTCCAAAACAGTACAACCAAGGCTCCATATATCAGCAGGAAGTCCATACCCTTGACCCTTCTGGTTGACAACCTGTAATTCAACAGCAGATGATCAGAATTTAGAGGAAGACTAAAAATTAGTGGTAATCTCTGTCAGAAAGTAAATAACTACTGTAGCAAAGACAACAAGAATACTCATGTTTCCAAAGAAAATGCACAGGAAACCATATAACCAAGAATTGAAGACATCGTTAGGTCTGATCTAAAAAAGGGCCAGAATCTTTCAGAATGGGAGAATGCCATAATCAAGCATTAGCTACTATCAGTCCATGCAAATTGTTTAACCAAAGGCAATTTTGCTAGGAAATTGCTGGTGGCTAAAAAGACCTTTTTTTAAAAAAAAAAAAAAGTGTTCATGATAGGCTGAATGTTAATATTCAGGCAATGAAGACCAGCTGCCTCATTATATTAAATCATGTTCATATAAATGAAGCCTCGAGAAATTATGGTGGATCAGCAAGAGCAATTTACACCTTTTTGTCCTTTATAGATAAATATTTGCCAAGAACGTATGTCATTGTTTCTTTTGTCACCATAGTCGTGATTCAGTATCCCTATAAGCTAAATACCTTTGCAGTATCTCTAATATTGAAGAGAAATATTTGCTAAAAATGTATGCCGTCGTTTCTTTTGCCACCATAGTCATTATTGATATTCCCACAAGCTAGACTTCTCCAGCAATATCTCTAATACAGCAGAAAATGATATTCTACATGCATCAAGCAGCAGCTACTACAGGTTATCACTTCTGAAAGAAAGGAAAGAAGCAAACCTCAGGGGCCATCCAGAATGCTGTCCCTTTGCATGATTTAACATCATTCAACTTGGTTGCCTGAAAACAAACATGAGCACCAATATCATTAGTATGATTATCTTAGAAGCTACTACGAACCAAGAAGGAAAATCTAAGTTTTAGGGTTGAAAAAAACCTTTGCCAACCCAAAATCTGCAAGTTTCACTGATCCATTTGCATCCACCAATATGTTTGCACACTTAACATCCCTGTATCAACAAACAAGGAGATGAGCCTTGAGAGATTAATTCAAGTGTGTAGTAACTTATGTATAACATAGCCCAAACAATGTTACTCTCAACATCAAAACTATAACAAACACCAAAATCCAAATCAGGGAAGAGGACAGAAGTCAAGCAAGCATCCAACCTTAAGGGAAAAATAAATACAAAATAATAACAAGTAAAATGTTCTGAAAAACTTCTATTATCAAAGTAAATTAACATTCTTGACTTTAAAATGCCCTCCAAGAAGGAATATTATATATTCATACAGATTATGTTTCACTGCAGCAGATCACAATAGCATAAGGAATCAAAAATTCCATTGGTTAGGTATAGCAATGTTTACATTAAAAGGGTATATTTTCCATATGAAGCGATTTGCAGTTGGCAAATATAAGAACATAAGAAGAGCATATAACTTAAGCACGACTAAAACTTCAGATTTAGCTAGATCAAACAAACAAAAGTTGTAAGTACCATGTAAATAAATGAGAAGCAGCATAAAAGGTCTATTGGCTTACCTGTGAACCACATTTCGGTCATGAAGATACTTCAATCCAAGCAGAATCTGTCTTGTGTATGCAGAGACTTGAGAATCTCTGAGATGATACCTCTGATATAGATTTAAAAGGGAGCCTTTGGTTACTAGCTCAAGAAAGATGTATAACTTTGATTCATCCTGCAAAGATCATAGAATCAAAAGATAAAAATTAGACAACTTCAAAAGAGCTAAACTAAAAGGTCATCTTATTAAGCCAAGGTATTTGACAACCCCACTTATGATCATTGGCATGATAATGCTCCAAAATGAACGCATAAATGTAGGGATTTACATGCATCAACTGTCATTCAATATATATATATATATATATATATATTTAAAAGAATCTTTTGTTTTTTTTAATTCAACCAGCTCTCTATAGCTAAACAAGAAAAGGCTACATTAAATGTAAACTTTGGCATTAAGGCGTTTCTTATAATGCAAGAATAAACTGGGTGAGGTAGATATCTAACAGTCAAACATTGTAGTGTAGTAACCAGTAAAACTTGAAGATTAGCAAAGCAAAATAGCCTCAAACAGCTGCAGCAAAAGAACCTCTCAATGGTTACAGATGACCAGAGGATAAAACCATACACAGCCAATAGAAATTAAAATCCCTACATTTTGATACACTCTTTTTGGCAAATTTTACACTCTGTCCCAAAGATAATAAATGTTTCCTTTTTCCCATTAAAAAATTTATGTGGCGGTGCACATTTTGTCAAATTTAATTTTTAAAGAAAAAATACATAGCAAATGGCTGTATTAAGAATTTTTGTTTAAAATCTATTTTGATGGGCAGAAAATAAAGGAGAGAGGTGGCTAAAATGTTACAGATAATATACAAATTAGTGAAGTGCATTAAGTAGTCAAACAATAGGGTTTTTTATCCTAAAAACTTTAAAAAGAAAGCCAGAAACTAAAACAAAAGAAAAGAAACAATAAATTTTTTAGTGGTTACCATATTCACTATTGTCAAAAATCAAAGCATACCCAAAGTAATCAATTCTAGTGATTAAGGTAAATGTCACAAATTAGTACCTTATCTGTGCCATAATACTGAACAATATTTTCATGTTCAAACTGACTTAAAAGAGCAATCTCCTGGAAAAGAAAGGAAACAAAGAAATTAAATAGGGAGTAACAAGAAGAAAATGGATATTTTACGAAAAAAGATTGATTAGCACAAAAGAAAATGAACATTTAAAGAAGAAAAAAAGCTAAAGACCAAGATCTGCCTCACATGTTCAAGTTGGATAATACTTTGCTTTCCCTGACTTCCTTGGTCAAGCAATGAAACTTCCTTCACGGCAAAAAAGAATCCATCGCTGCAGGAAAAATGAATGGATAAATAATTAGTATAGCATAATTAAAAGAAAAACATCTCTTTCCTAAACAAAAGCAATACATAATCTATTGGACAATTGGAAAACCAATTAATTGCTAGCCAGGATATAATGGGCTTTACTACGCTATTCTGAAAAATTTTATGACAGACTCCAAGAAAATGCATACACAGCTTGGAGCCTTAGATAATAACAAAATCTCTGCAGTTAGCTCCATATCTCAAAGATCCTAGCACAATGTTGCTTCGTCGAATTTATATTTCTCAACTCTTCAACAACAGTAATAATCATCTTAAAATCTACCATACAGAACAAGATATCTCCAGTGAACCAGTTCCAAACCAGATAGACCACTGAAAGCTTGGATTTGACAATCAAAACGTATTTCCAAGCAATAGAAAATAATGGACCTAACTCAGGTATTTAGTTATCTATGCCATTATTCAGCGTGGAAACAGGAGTTCCTAATTTCCACTAATTGCCCACAAAAAATGCCTACGTGGGTATATCAAATTATCAATAATGCAAGACTTCAAACAGCAAAAAAAGTAACACTTAAAATACATCAATCCCGAATGTTTGAGAACCGCAAAAACATGAGATATCCAAAAAGTAGTCAATTTTGGAGTTCATCGTATAAATGATATCTAGCAATCCTAAGATGCAACCATCATTAATCCATCGACCAAACAAGTAAAACGGTGCTCTCTAAAGAAGCAAGGGGCCATAGAAAGGCGCTTTCTTAGATGCTTAGCTAATAATACCAATAACAAATCCTAACCCTAGATGCTTTCTAATCTCAAAAAAAAAAGGGTGCCGCCTAAGTAACAAAATTATGTATGGATTTAAGGCGGTGCCCAAAATAGTTTGCAAATATCAAAAGATAAAATAACTTGAAACAAAACTACCTATAATCATCTAATCAACGGGAAAATGAAGTCGGACGTTCTATTATATGCAGTATCAAATCACTTACTCAGAAATCCCTTCGAAAACTGATCCAAATGATCCACTCCCCAGAAGCTCACCTTTCTGCCAATAAGTAATTGTCCTTTTGAACCTACCGTTCGGGGAAATATTTGACGTAGGCTCAGTCGTAGTACTCGAAGAATCATCATCATTCGAAGTTGTAAACGAACACGACTCTGAAAGCACCGTGGTCTCTCTGATTCTCATTAAATTCTCCTCCACTTTAGCAATTTCCTCATTAACCCCACCCTCCTCTCCTTTATTATCTTCTTCATCGGAGGACGAATATAAGTGAACCGGAACCACACAGCCTCTATCGTCTACGGGACCGAAATCCCTAAACAGATCCCAAGTGGAGCACCCGTTATCAATCACCCGTAGCTTCATCCCTGGCGGCGGCTTCAAAAACGGTGGCCTAGCACCTTTAATTCCATTATTCCCTCCTCCACCAACAACACACGAAACGCAACACGCGTTTGACTTCAATTCGGTTGCAGTAGCATCTTCCACCATAATTCTATCAGAAATGCAGCACTCACTTAACTTTAATTCGGCCGAGTCATCCTCGGTCAACCCAGTAGCTAAAATCCTATCAGACAATTCAGCTACTATTACTTCAGTGCCGTCTTCTACCTGGGCTGCCTCTTCTTTAGGACTATCCAACCGGTTTAATCTGGACCGAGGGAGAAGATCCGACGACGATCTGATTTTACGGGCCTCCCAAGCGGCGGTCGGGATGGAAAAATCCTCAGGCCCGGTAAGTCCCAAGCTCCGACAAATTCTATCAAACTCTCCGTCGGTTCCTTGGAGACGGAAGCTTGTTTTATCGGATAAATCGAGCGATTGAGTGATTAGAGAAGAAGATGAAGTGGAGGAATCATCGAGTGACGAAGAAAACGACGATGCATCGTACTCGATGTGCTTCGCTGCATTGCGGCGTTCGAGTCTAGGTTTTCTTCTGCTCCTCTTCGAGTCCATGGCGAACTTCTGACTAAAGAATCGAGGTAGGTGATGCATATGGAGCCCAATCCATCCAAAAATCCAAAGAACCGAAAGTAATCTAGGGTTTCCAAAAATATCAATATAGAAGTAGAAAACGAAATTTTCTTTTCGCCGTAACTTGCTTGGGAAAATTTAGGTTAGAAAAATGGCAGCGAAAGGGAGCTGACTAGAGAAAAGAGAGAGAGAGAGACTGGTAAACGCCGTCGAAGAGAGAGAAAGAGATAAAACGCGGTGCCACGTGGCGGATACAGAAAAGGGTTAAAATTTTTTCGAAAGGATTTTTTTTGTTTGATTTAAAGTGGGACTACGCTATTCCAGCTGCGCATCTTCTTGCTACGTAAACACGAGGGTTTATACTCTACGGCGGCGTTCACAATATATGCGGTAGACCCCACATGGCAGCTGGCGAAAATGGAACATTCGTCTTTATTCTGGGTAGAGGTGTGAATTTTTACAATATTAAGGAATAATCATGAAATATGCAAAGAATACTGAGGGAAGCATCCCCTCATCATCATCATCAGGTATTCAAATGAATACAACTTTAATTCAAATTTAGCTCGAATAATTTAAATAATTATTTTTATAAAATTTAAATTTTAATATTTATAATTTTTATTATATAAAAAATAATATATTAATGAATTTTAATTAAATTTAATTAATTTATATAATTATTTTTAAAATTTAATATTAAATATGCAAAACTTTACAAGATCATTTTGATCTTTTGCTCCTGTTGATCCTATTCCTATGTCAATTACCGTTTGAACATAGCGGGGGCAAGATAACCAACTTTTATTAAGAATAGTTAGAGCTTTAGATGGTCACCGCCAAATCTGAAATCATGGTATGGTGGCGGTTGAGATTAACGCGGAGGAAAAGAGAATTATCGAGCGGAGCTTTGCTTATAATTCAAAACTGAAATACAAATAATAAGTTAGGCTTGTGTATAAAAACAAAGGCCCTGAGCAATAAAGAACAAAAATAAGTGGGTTATTATCGGCTTTTACAATAATTAAGCCCTTAAATTTTTATTTTCACTAATTGAGCCCCCCTTTTTTTATAAAAATCATCTGTCAATTTTTTATAATAGCTATCGTGTATGTTAATAATAAAATTATTTTTATTTCTATAAGCATGATTAAGAAACTATCATATATTTCGATTTTTAAAAAATATATATCTAGAATGTATATATCACTCTACTAATTTTATTTATACACTATGAAAACTCGATATATATAAGGTGATTTTTCTAAAATTATCGAGCGGAGGAAAAGAGAATTATCGAGCGGAGCTTTGCTTATAATTCAAAACTGAAATACAAATAATAAGTTAGGCTTGTGTATAAAAACAAAGGCCCTGAGCAATAAAGAACAAAAATAAGTGGGTTATTATCGGCTTTTACAATAATTAAGCCCTTAAATTTTTATTTTCACTAATTGAGCCCCCCTTTTTTTATAAAAATCATCTGTCAATTTTTTATAATAGCTATCGTGTATGTTAATAATAAAATTATTTTTATTTCTATAAGCATGATTAAGAAACTATCATATATTTCGATTTTTAAAAAATATATATCTAGAATGTATATATCACTCTACTAATTTTATTTATACACTATGAAAACTCGATATATATAAGGTGATTTTTCTAAAATTAATTATGAACAATATTTTTTTTTTACTTGATATGTTCACTTTGTGCACAACATAAAATAATAATAATAATAATAATAATAA
>JBBYHM010000016.1:7671404-7684438 GCA_038381775.1 Adansonia rubrostipa | reverse complement strand
AATAATAATAATAATAATAATAATAACTATTAATTACAAATGTAAAAATGATAATAAAATAAGAGGTTAATAAAATCTTTAATTGCATTGGTGCCGCAAGTCAAAGGAAAAATCGTAAATAAATCATAATATCAAATTATACAATATAGATATTAATGTTTTTTAAATTTTTATAAAATATTTTTATGTTAATAATAAAATTCATAATTGAATTAATGTCACGAATTAACTAAATGTCAACTCAGTTGAAAAAAATTATAAATAAATCATAATATCAAATTATACAATAAGGATATTAACTTCTTTTTAAATTTTTATAAAATATTTTTACAAAAAAAAATTTTTTAAAAACTAACCACTCCTTTAGAAATTGCTTTACATAATTTCTATATCTAATCCAAGGATGTAATGTAACCAATTCTAGTTTTACCATAATGAATGACATTTGTATATAACTAATCATGTGCTTAATTATTAGTAAAATTTGATAACTGTGCTCTCTTTAATTTAGCAAAAATAATAACCCATTAGAAAGCACACGTAAATCATACTCGGAAATAACCTAAGGTCATAAATCAATTACTAGTACTAGCAAAGATAAATATTTATTACAAAAATAGTAATAAAAATAAATGATGGCATAAATCCATATTTAAAGGAAAGAGCTAAAAGAAAAACTTTCTAACTTACCTAATTTTATTGAAAAAAAAGAAGACAAATATTAAGAAAAATCTCTAAATTAATTTACACTTCATATATGTTAAGTATAAGCTTTATATTTTTATTTATAAAAAAAAGTCTTTATATTTTTATTATATTTAAATAAGCTTTTATTTTTTTTATTTATACTCAAATAAAAGTACAAATGTGAAAAAGACTTTGAACAAATCAAAATACCTATTATTATTCATTACATTATTAATTTTGCCACTTTAAATATCTGTATTATTAATAAAATTTAGAGTTAAAATTTATATTAAATCACTTTATCTTAAATTTATAAATTTTTATTTTGAAATGACTAAAATACTCATTGTTGTTTATTATGTAGATAATTTTATTATTTTAAATATTTTTTATTATTAATAAGATTTATCTTAATTATAACTAAGAACTATAATTTTATTAAAAGACTTTGGTTAAAAGAATTTATTTGACAACAAATAAAAATAGGTAAAATTTACTTTAAATTATTTTATTTTAAAGTTCTTGCTATGATTTTTTATTATAAATATTAATAAAATTTACGTTTGAAAATTTCAATACCATAGATTTTTTAAAAAAATTATTAAAATATTTTAGACAATACTTTTAACAATTAATTATAACTTTTAAATGGTTAAATTCTATCAAATAATAACTATAGAATTACGATTTAATAAGTAACTAAATTTCATATTTCTATGTACCCTAATGTAGTTATTGAACATTTGCATTTTTAATGAACGATAAAGTATTTATTATCCTTTATAATTGACTTATAACCTTACTACATATTTGATTTACTTCTATTAAATATTTTATTTTATTTTATTTTTAAATTTGAAATCATGGAACTTAATATAATTTAATATAGGTTTACCCTTTCATCATACAAAAAATGGCATTATCTTTTAAATTCAATCTTTATACGGATGAAATAACTTGAAATTTTAAAAAACAATTAACGGGTAATATCATATATAATGCATTAGACATGATTAGTAGTTATTTTAAATAAGATTTATTCAAGTATAAATTAAATATTAATGGGTCTATTTGAAAGTGAATTATTATTTTAATGGGTTTATTTGAAAATGAATTATGACAAAGGATTTATTTGAATGTAAGTTAAAAATTAAAGATTTAATTGCGTTTAATAAAAGTATAAGATTAGTAAAATGATAAATCTCATATGTTTAGATTTCTTTTGAAGACTAAGATAATTAATTTAATTAATGACGAAAATACTAAGGTAAAGATAAAGTGACATTATAGTAAAAAACAATCATTTATTTTTTTCAATAATTAAATTAATTAAATAGATTAATTTAAAATAATTTTAAATTTTTAATTAATAAATTTAATCCGATTAATACTATCATTATTTAAATAAAATAAATTTATTCGATTTTGGAAACAATTAGCGAATA
The DNA here is from genome assembly GCA_038381775.1 of Adansonia rubrostipa. NCBI lineage: Eukaryota > Viridiplantae > Streptophyta > Magnoliopsida > Malvales > Malvaceae > Adansonia > Adansonia rubrostipa. The sequence continues at coordinate 7,682,306 of JBBYHM010000016.1, read as the reverse complement.
CTATTTACACTAATAAATTTTCATAATTTCTTTCACAAAAATTTTATAATTTAAATAAAAATAAATTAATAAACAAAAAATCTTATAGATTTTTGAAAATATATAATTTATTTTATTTTATTTTTTATTTTTTTAGGAGAAGAGGCTGTTCTTCATCATGTTTCATTCCCGGTGATTTACGCCTCCATCTATAACCTTCAAAGAACAAACAAAACCCTAATTTCAAGGAATCGGCATTTTTATTTTTCATTGAGCAAGTCTTTCTTGTTCCACTTTTCGTTTTTTCCTTCATTTCACTGAAACTTTCTCTCGTTGTCAATCTGATTTTTATTTTCCTTTTTAATTTTCCGGGAAAATTAAACGCTGGATTTTAGGGGACGCTAAACGGTTAAGTTTTTGAGGCAATAGCTTGGAATCTTAGCGGGGATTAGGGTTAGTACTCTCCCTTTTTCTTTCATCTGCCCTTTTATTGTCCCTAGAATGTTTCCCCAAATTTTCTTGTTGTCATTTAGGTTCAAACCCTAGCAGTTGGGATTTTCAATTAAAGTTTAATCTAAGGTTTTTAGTTTTACTCCAAATTGATTGTTATTTGGGGTTATTTTTCATAATTTAAGTGGTTTATGAGCGTTAATATTATGTTGGAATAGTTATTTTTTTCCCTTGTTTTTGCCTAAGTTGTTGATTTGAAGATAGGTTGGATCTTTTTCCCCCTTTTTGGGAATCATGAGGGTCATTTGAGACTGGCATATAAGCAATCTGCAAATCCATCTTTCAATCAAAGATGGAGTAGGGAGAGAGTTAATTAAAATATAATCTCCGTATTGCCATTGTCTTTGTTTTTGTTGCTATGGCCTCACACTTGCGTTAAAAAAATTGTTCATTTTAATCAAACAATTCCTTCTTTGCCATTTGTTGAATGACCCGTCAAATCCATAAAATTACCGGCAACCTTGGTTTTGGTAGTTTGAATGACTTAAGGATTTGGTAAGAGTTAAAGTTTGTGTAGGGAGAAAATTAATTGGGTGGGTTAGGGTTTGAAGGCGGTTGAAAAAGTGTGTGTGTGTGTGTGTGTGTGTGTTTTTTTTTTTAAGTTTTGGTGATGATCATGTTCGATATCCCTTATGGAAAGAAGTGAACCAGCATTAGTTCCAGAATGGCTGAGAAGTACTGGCACTGTTACTGGCGGTGGCAATTCAGCCCACCACTTTGCTTCTTCTTCTTTTCACTCAGGTACCCTTGGACACTCCGACTTTTTAAATACCTATTGCATTTCTCGTTCCAGCTATACTTCATTACAATTTTACTCCCGGACATGTGTCTATCTGTTATACATGCCTCTGGTATGCCTTTTCTTAAAACCATTGTGTTTCTCGTTGCATTTATGTTACTATTTTTTTAGAGTTGTCATTGTAGGAAAGTTTGTATATGATTTTTGGAATATATTAATAACTATGTTCTTGTTGTTATGTTAGATGTTTCTTCATTGGTTCATCATGGAAGACATAGAAACTGTAGGAACATAAGTGATTTTGATTCCCCTCGCTATGCATTTTTGGATCGGACCTCTTCGTTGAATTCATGGAGGAGTTCTAGTAGTGGTTATGCAAAGCATGCTTACAGTAGCTTTAGTAGGAGTCACTGTGATAAGGATCGAGAAAGGGATAAAGAGAGGTTGAGCTTTGGGGACCATTGGGACCGTGATTCTTCCGAGCATTTAGAAAGTATGTTAACCAGTAGGTTTGAGAAATTAGATGTCTCAACCAGTAGGGTTGAGATAGATAAATTGCGGCGTTCTCATTCTATGGTCTCTGGGAAACAGTATGAGCCTTTGCCTCGCAGGATTGCAGTGGGCTCAGGAGACAGTGGTAATAGTAACAATAACAATGGCAATGATCTTCTTTCTGGGGGTACTATCGGAAGTAGCATCCACAAGGCTGTTTTTGAGAAAGATTTTCCCTCGCTTGGAACTGAAGAGAGGCAAGCAGTGCCTGAGATAGCTAGAGTTTCTTCTCCTGGTTTAGGTTCAGCTTCTCAGAGTTCGCCTGTTGGTAATTCAGCTTTGCTTGCCGGGGAAAGATGGACCTCGGCTCTGGCAGAAATGCCTAGTGTGGTTGGAAGTAGTAGCATGGGTTCTTTGCCTGCCCCCCTAACTGTTTCCAAATCGGGTTCTGGGGCTTCAAGTGTCTCAGCTGGTCTTAATATGGCTGAAGCACTAGTACAAGCTCCTTCACGAACCCGTACTGCTCCCCTGGTAAGTGGCTCAGTCACCAAGTTCTTATTACACTGATAACTTATATCTGTGATCTAACTAGACATTTCTATTTCATGCAGTTATCTGTCAAGACTCAAAGACGTGAGGAGCTGGCTATTAAGCAATCAAGGCAACTAATACCAGTGACACCTTCAATGCCTAAGGTTTCGGTAAGCCAGTTGCCTTAGGTTTCTGCAAAATATTGTCTATTAGCTGCATTAAGTTTGTAGTTCTAGTCCTATTAAACAAATTTTGTCCTCCTCCCCATTCCTTCCGCCTTTCGTAAATCATCTGTATTTATGTGAGATTGTATGCTGTATATTTGTTTATATCTAATGCCTGTTTTCTACTTTTAGGGATTTACATGCTACTTGAAAGCTTTATTTTGGTACTTTCTTACTGGATTGTATTCCTTTTTAGTCAAACAGTCAATAAGGCACATAGTCGAAAGTTTTGTCAAACAAAAGAGATGCATATTCTTTTTTGTTGACTCAACTAATTCCCTTTTACATTTGTTTGATGACTATAATAGACCATATTTGGTTGGAGATGCATTAGGCTTACCATTTGTCCTTTCTGATTTGCTATCCCTGATCTCGTGTTCGGCTCCTTTCTGATTTTGATACTTTAAAGGTGATATTCTGCTCTCGTTTCCAAGTTTTTACTTCTCTTGTTTGAATTTCAGTCTTGTCATATGAGTCCAGTGCAGTGATAGAAGTCAAGATTAAGTTTTAAAAACCTTAATTCTACTTAAACCTTCTTGAAACCCACATCAATAATCCCTCATGATTAGATTTGTTTATGCTATTGACTGCTATCAACCGCTACTCAGCACCTCTCTAGAGCAGTACTTTTCTTATTCAACTGAATATTATTGCAAGCCTCCTCCAAAACTGGGTTTTCCCCCTTATTTAAATCTAAATAATAGCATAAAAACCATTTCCTCTCATTTATGATATTCCTCTATTCTTATGCTCTATTGATTAGTGTTATTTTTGTGGTTTGAAGTTTGAAGCTAGGCAACTGTCTTGGAATTTCTAGTAACATTTTTATGATTCCTATGATGTGCGAGGAGCTTGGGGTTGGTCTATGTTTTTCCATGACCGTGAAGATTTTTGGCCTTTCTCCATAAGTGACAAACGTTTGTAGGTAGGCTTAGATAAATACTATGTTCTTCCACTGGTTAAAACAAACCAAAATTTGATTGTCTGTAATATTGGTGGGAATTTTGGCAATAATGGCACCTTCTTTATCTGTTCCTCTTGCCCCCTTCTCCTTTTATTGCTCCCTGCCTCTCTAGCCTTTCGATATCTCCATGTATGTCAGTTTCAACTTACTTTTTTATCAAGTGTACTATCCAGACATTTCTTGTTTTATCTGATTCAGATTATTAGTTGATTTGGTAAGTTCCATAATGCTCTGAATTTTTTTAAAGCTACACTGGTGATAATCTTCTTTGGAATTTATGATTTTGCATAAACTTGAAGATCAGTGTCTTGCTGATATATAATGTTGCCTGAAGTTGTTGGAAATTTTAATTTTACGATGGATATTTAATTAAATTATTTCTATCTCAAGAGTGTGTTACTGCTGATCAACTTTTCCAATCAAATTGAAGGACAATAATGAGATTTTAGAGAGGAACTCTTTTATTTCATGCCTTTGGTTTAATCAGTGTCATCAAATAAATACAGTCAACTGATGAACCGTAAAACTTTTCAAAGAGCCTACTCACTATTTTCTTGATGGTTTAGAGCTTTAAAAAAAAGTTATGCAAGACCATCTACGCTTGCACCACCTAAGAGACCCTCTTTTTCTTTTTCCAACTTGGTTTTGTTTATGCTGGATTTTGGTTTGAATTTCTTTTGGCCTTCTCTTTATCATGTGACCTTCCTGATATAGACTTCCAGTCAAATTATAACTATTCTTAAACATTTTCAAGGGATTTTGAAATGCCTACTGTCTGCTCATGAAATGTTCCCGAAGTTCTGTGTTTTTCTGTGCATTACCTATCTACTGCATGTATAAAAGAACCATTTAATTAGTACTTAGAAATTCAGGTAATAGTTACCAACTATTTTGTCCCAGGTTCTCAATTCAGCGGATAAATCAAAAGCCAAACCAACAAGCAGAACGATTGAGATGAATGTAGTTGTCAAGAGTGGGCAGCAGCAACCTTCTTCGATTCATCATGGTAATCAATCTCCTCGTAGTGGACATGTCAAGTCTGATATGCCAAAGACATCTGGGAAGCTTTTGGTTCTCAAACCAGGATGGGAGAATGGGGTCTCATCCCCTACTCAGAAAGATGTAGCTAGTCCAACAACAAATGTGAACAGCAAAGTTACAACTAGCCAACATGCTGTAGCTCCTGTTACATCTGCTTCTGCAAGAAACTTAAACAACCCCAAGGTTTCTGCCGGGGAACGCAGGGCAGTTGCCTTGAATCCTGTAGCTGGGTTCACTGTTGAAAAGAGACCATCTTTGGCTCAAACCCAGAGTCGAAATGATTTTTTCAATCTCCTGAAGAAGAAGATGTCAACAAACACTTCAGCTGGCCTCTCAGATTCAAACCCTCATATTTCCTCATCCACCACAGAGAAATCTGAAGTTATGAAGAAACTAGGCAGTGCTTCTCTGGCTGCTCTTGCTAATGAAAATGGTTCTGCAGCAACTAGCAATGGTGACATCGATCAAGAGGCTCAAGGATTTTCTGATTATGGTGAAAAGAATATGAGCTCCTTTGCTATAGTTTATCCAGATGAGAAAGAGGCTGCATTCCTTCGTTCTCTTGGCTGGGAAGAAAACTATGGTGAGGATGAAGGGCTTACAGAAGAGGAGATCAATGCTTTTTATCAAGAGGTAAGGTATACTTTTCTATTCTTTTGTTGTTCTACTTCCCCTTTACTGATATAACAGATTTATTCGATAAATTTAAATTGAAGTCATTTTTTGACTTTGATTCCTAGTATTAGTGTTTCTAATAAACCTCAAAGTATGTACCTGAAATTATGTGGCGCTGTCCATGCTCTGTTTATCAGATGGTAAATGAGATGAAATATAATTTTTTTTTTCCTTTATAGCCATTGGACAGTTATGATGATTCGGGTATTTTTGTCATGCTTTTGTCTGCAATCTGATCCCATGGCTAGTCGTTATCTTTCTCTTTGTTTAAAAGCAGTGCATTCTAGAAAAGATGTAAAATAAGAACTCTTATAAAATAATTTTTGTATGCTGCTTGCTTATTTTGTCTATTGATTTGTTTTTGCAGTACATGAAACTAAGGCCATCTCTGAAACTGTGCCGTGGCATGCAATCTAAGCTGGCTCAATCTTTTGCAACTAATTTGAATGGAGCTTCTTCAGAATTGAGCTCACCTGACTCCAGATCTGAAGCTTGACTATTCTCTGCTCTTACATAGTAAAATCCAAAGAAGTTCAAATTGTTGATGGCAGATGATTAGTTCTGCATTTTTCCCCTTGCTTCTCTATCTATCGGGATGTCTTTTGCTTGAAAGAAAGCTGATGAATTGGGTATGGAAGGTGGTTGAGGGGAGCATTTTGCAAATAGTACAATAAGTCCTGATGGCCTATAACAGAGAATTCTTTAAGGTTTTGTAAGGTTGGATTAGGGAAAAGATTTGATTTGGGGGCTATTTTGTCTGCAGTGGGAAGATGCTGGAAGGTAAAGTTGCAGCATTTAGAGATGTTTTGTCCTTTCCTTCTTTTCCTTTCAAGAGGGTTGAATTTTACAGGAAATAGCTTTTCGTTTATTGGTGTTTTTGTTCAATTTTACGGAATGAAAAAAGAAAAAAAGGTTCCTTTTTTAGTTTTGCTGAAATTACCATTTTTTATTTCTTGTATGAAAGCAAGCAGCCCTCCTGATTGCCTTTTTTTGTACGTTGCATGTCTTACTAGACTCGGAACTTGTAAGACATATTTTGAGCTAACTTGAGCTTCGAAAAAGGGGTTCTTGGTCATCAGTCATCCGCCACATATTTCGATAAGTAATAACTAGGAGAAATTAGATCAGTCTAAGGTTAGACACTTTATCAGGTCTAACTTGCATTGGATTGAGTAATCGAATAAATTTAACTTGTATTTGGATTGGATTTGTGTATAACATTTGATGATTCAAACTAATTAGTTCAATGAATAAAAAGTTATTTTTATTTAAATCTACTTATAAATTATAAAATATTGGTTTAAAATATTATCTTAATGTTATTTTAAATAGTAAAATAAGTTTACGAGTTGAATTTGAGTAAAAGAACAAAGAAAAAAAAAATATTTGGATAGTAGCTCGGTTTAACCCATGAGCATAAAAAATTCGAATGATTGAATCGATTGATTGAACTTTATTAATGAACACCTTTAAAATAAAAATCTCAACTTAACTATGAATATCTGTAAAAAAAAAGTTTTTTTTTCAATTGGTTCTATAGACAGGTTGCATGTTTAGATAGAAAAAGGTCCAAAGTTTGCCGTTCTATAAGTAATTTCTGAATTCGGATGTATCCATAACCCTTCCTTAAGCAGGAAAAGAGTAAATTGATGATTACCACTAAATTGACGATTACCACTAAAATGATGCTGTCATTTCCTACATATACATATACAATATATGTGTATATATATACATATATATATATATATATATATATATGATGCATGGATCATTTGTTTTTGTTCATACTCTAATATGAGAAGGTAAACTGCCTTTCATCGTAACAATTTAATTGAACAGAAAAAAAAAAAAAAGGCATTGTGCATTCAGGACTTTACTTACATAGCTAACCCTGGTGGATATTGAAACTTTCAATTGAAAAAGTATCGAAAGATTAATTACAAGAATTTACGAAGAAAAACCGGATCCAACCCAACCGTTATTAAAGTTCATTACACTAGTTTAATTTAAATTAAAATAAAAAAGTAATTATTAAAAAACAAAATATTTTCACAAGCTAACTTCAAATTTAAAACTAAATGTGCATCGAAGCAAGCGAAGTCTTGGACAGGTATAATGGCAGGGGGGGGCATAGATGAGTTTACCTTTGCCCTAAATAAAACTGAAAAAAAAAAAGAAATCATAATAAATGTTGACAAAAACGCAGGTGGTTGAAATTAGACTTAAAAAGCACCCATCACACAAATTACAAAAGAGAGGGATGTCTCGTACTTTCATACTCAACCGAAGATTTTACAATACACGATTTATAAAAGTTAATAACTTCCTATCCATCCCAATCCTCCATTGGTTTAAGTACAGATGATAACTGCACATAGCATTTGCATTGCCTCACCTATAGTTCCGGGCTCCGTAGAGTCAAGACCGGATTAGATTGGAGGTATCTATTATTCCGAGTGACAAGTCCAATACATCAGCCCACTGGAGTCGGAGATTCAAAATTAACGAACTTAATGAATGAAATTGGAGGACGAGTTTAGAATGACATTGGCAGTATATGTATGCATGACTATTTTGTGTCTCATTCTCGTACAAGCACAAACGCGCAAGATAGATATTCATCTTCAGACTGAAACACTTTATACAAAATAAACCTAACATGATATGGATGACAGTCTAAATTCTAAATCCAGAAAAACTTTTACCTGATTAAGACGAAAACGCACTGTAAGACACCTGCAGTACCAGTCCACAATGAAGGACCGGATTTCACTAGCGAGTCTTGTATCAAGAGGCCCACTGAAGCAGCCAGTGAGACAAAGGATACAACGTAAGCAAAGAAAAGAAAGAGCTTCAACCTGTTGTAATGAAGGGTTAGGATCCATTAGCCAAAACAAGCAATCAAAGGAGTTCTGCAATTTCATAAAAGGAATCTAGCGTTAGAAAATAAAACAGCACATATACAAGGATGGTCAGCTCATTCCATTCCAAATAACTAGATATTTGCCGCATAAACAATCTTAAAAATAAGCAAGGGACACAAGCACAATTATATGAAACTAAGCATGTAGAAGATAGAAGGCACATAGCAAGAAGACAAAATGGAAATCAAAAGCATAAAGACCATTAGTAATTCCCTATGGCTTTAATTCACACAAAGGCAAATCCTTCTGCCAAATTCCAAATTCTAATCACTAACTACGAGAGCAGATGAATAGATCGGCTTAATTATATAACTCTAAATACAAGGGTGAACTGGACAAACCATGCTTGACGCTTTTTGTTAGCCCCTATACCACATCACTCTCAGATGATGGCATCAATACATGGTGCAAATTTCTCTATAATTACTATGAAAATTTTTAAGTGATTAAGCAAGATGATTGCTAAGCCTTCTTTTCACTAAGAATTATCACACCTTAGCTTGTAACTATGGAACCAGCATGAAATTAAAGGAAGCTTCAAATGGGGTATTTCTTGCTAATCTTAAGCAAATTCAATAATGACACATACAGAATGGAACTAGCTCAGATAACTGAGTAGGTTGAATAGTTGAAGGATAAGTTGGGAAAAAGAAAGGGCTTCCCACAGCCCACTCCCAGGTCTGCAACGATAACACGCAGCACAAATTAAAAATTTCAGCCATAACTCATACAAAAATGGCACTTTTTTTTTTGGCTTTATCCAATGCCAAGATTTACACTTAGGGATAAGCCTCTGTCATTCGTTTTCCCACCATAGTCCAATGTCTACTCAAGCTACCATAGGCAACAATATATGTCTTAGGATCAGTTATGCTCCTGTGCAGGAAAAAAATAAAATGAATAGCGAAAATGTAATTCATTACAACGATCTAGTGTCTGAAGTCTTAAATATAAGAAGTATATCAAGAACTGTTTCAAGAAAACAAGACTATTCAAATTTTATATCATCGTCTGTGAGCAAATGGAGCATTAATTGCAGAAAACCACTTCATTCATGTTATATTGTTCTATCCATTTTCTTTTCTTTCTTTCCCTTTTTTTTTTTTGGGAAATCCTGTTTTCTTATAATCCTGCTAACAATAAAATAAAAATTCAAACTCTTCTAATTACAAGGAGAACTTATACATGTGCGTAATTTTCGGTTTTAGACTTTTAGTAATAGAATTTCTGTTTCTTAACAGTATATAAATGTACAAGTTACATGATTTGTAAATGACTCATCATCACAATTACTTACCTCAGAGCAAATAAGCCTCAAGGTTGAATTCCATGACAAGAGGCACGTGTAATAGGGGGGTAAGAAGTTATACTGTACTTATAAATCAATGTTCTGCACAACAAGCATAATCCTCAAAACTTGGATGGTGTTTCTTCGGTTTTCAAAAACTCAGTTGAAATTGATGCCATGGGCTACTGATAAACTTCCTACCTCACAGCGTTATCATGTTGCTTCACAACACAGTTTCATAAAGAGTGAGCAAGAGAGTTCAACATGAGGACACTTTATAAACTGATTTTAAGGGACAGTTCCACATTAATCAACTCTACATGAAAATGAAGACCCTTCACTTGGCTGCATTACTTGAAATTATTCATCCAAACTATTCAAACTTGCACCTAAAACATAGACGCAACACATAAAAGAAACCTAATCTTGAACTGAATTTGAGGACCCACGTCTGCAAAAATGAAGCATCATACTCAATTAAAGGAACTAAAGTCTCAACTACTAAGAGGAACAAATTAGTAGAGATGCAAAACTACAGATTCTCAAGCCCTAGTTTTTACAATTACACCAATAAACTTCATTTCTGTAGACAACATAAGAATTCCAACAACAACGATTTCGTTCAATTAGCTAAATGGACAAAAACATCTCATTTTAACCTGCGAATATCACAACTCACAGCACGGTCACCAAGAAACAGTAAAACCCTAAGTAATTACTTACCTTTCCAAATAAGCAAAATGATTACAATTTAGCAAAATTCAGTAATAGCAAGCATAATCAAAATCCGAAGAGCAGATCAAACACATATTCTCAGGTAAAAAAAAAAAAAAAGAAAAACAACTTAAAAAAACAGCGGCAATTGAAAAAGGTAAGAAAAGTATTAGCTAACCTCCATTCGCCATCTTCGTATGGAGAGTAATCAATATCGTCTTTTCTAACACAATTTAACATCAAAGCCGCAATAGATGCAAATATTCCTAAAAATAATAATAATAATGAACATATATATAAAAAATACAACTAAAAAGAAGCAGATAAATTTATGACAAAGAAAGGAGGAAATTACGCTGTAACAGGTAAACAATGGACGAAAGAGATCTTGACGGAGCTACATACGACGGCGTCGATCCAAAACCACCAACCGGCACCGAACATGGCGCCCGCGACGCCGGGACCGAAGATCGCCCACAGGTCCCCTAAATCCATTTTATTGTTTTCCGTCGAATTAATTAACTAATTATTGACAATGAAATAACGATTCCAAAAAAGAAAAAAACAATCCTCCTTTAAATACAGCCTTTTCTGAACTGTTATTTATTTTCCTCTCACCCGCTCATTCTACCCTTCCCTCGAATGCGTACATTTGCTTTTATTATTATTTATTTAACTTGCTATGATGGGATTATCCGTTAATTACACATCCGTCTCGGTAGATTTTGTATTAAATTTTAAATAAAATTTTTATAAAATAAGATCGAATTAATTTAATTTAAATTATTATTTTAATAATAAATATTATTATATAAATA
>JBBYHM010000016.1:7623915-7642165 GCA_038381775.1 Adansonia rubrostipa | reverse complement strand
ATTGGTAATGTGCCATTTTCATTGTTTAATGTACAGAAAGGAAAAGCAAGAAAGAAAAATAAATAAATAAATAAATATATATATATATAAAATAAAACCATTGAAAAGAAAAAATTTGAGGATTTGAGAAAACAAAATAACCAAAAATTGGCCTAATGCGCCTTAAAGAAATGAATTTTCATGAACTCCCCTCCATTCTTTTCTTCAGTTTGTTTTCCCCAAAGTCTCCAGCTTTCTAAAGTTCGCATATTTATTTAAATTTTACTAAGGAATATTTAAAAATATGTTAACAAAATTCAGTAACAAAATCCTACTTATTTTCAAAGATAAAGAAAAGAGTGGAAGTGGGTAATTTCCAATTTGAATAATAAAGTTTTAAATACTCGCGAATTAATGAAGTTTGGCATTGTCCTATGATGATATGATACACTGTTCTGAGTTTATTGGGTTATAAAAATGTTGACTGATTGACTCAGATTCTGCTGCTCTCTCTGCCACAATTACTTTACACTATTAAATATAAATTTGATATAAAAATATAATTAAATAATAAATATTTTATATTTATATAAATAATTTTAAAATAATAAAAAAATATAAAAAATATAATATAAATACATAAATTATCGGATTAATAAACCTTTTCTTTGGTTTTTCTTTCTCATTTTGGAATTCAGATGTTTGAATTGAGTGCCCACCTTCTTCTTGGCTGCTTCCCATTTTTGTTTTCCTTTTGTCATTTTTCTTCCTCGAGCAACTGACTTTCGTCCTTCAATTCCACCTTCTGTTCTATTGAAATTTGTGGGTTTTATTTTTCCTAGAATTTTTTTTTCCTTTTGATTTTTTCAAAAGAAAATTGGGGGAATTGAAATGATGAGGTTCCTTGTATTTTTTTTATCTAATTGTTTAGCCTTCTACGGGGCAAAATCAGTCTTTTTAGGCACATATTACTTTTTTATATATATGATAATTTTTATGTAAAATAAAAAATATAATACAAATATTATAATTTATAAACCGAAAAGAATATAACAGATTATTTAATACACTCTAAAATTTGCGTTTTTTTTTTTAAATTTTAAGAAATATGTTATTTCTGATAATTTTAATTATAAAAATGGTTACTATTTATAACTTTTTAAATAATAAATTTTTAAAAAATAAATACCTTTTTTAAAATTTTTTTGTTATTATTTCAATGTCGAGTTTTTGATAAAGTTTTTATTAAATTGATGTCATGACTCAAAATAAAAAAAAAATCAATCAATGAGTTTAATAATAATAAAAATATCATATTCATATATATATATATATTTACGACACATTTAATAAATTAAGTTTATATTTATATTTACACAAATGACATAAAAAATACAAAACATAAATAATTGTTTATTATAATTATTTTTATTTTCGCCACTTTTTTATTTTTGTACAAAAATGGATGATTTTTCTTTTTTTAATTTTTATTTCTCCTTTTTCATCTTTATATCTTCAAATTTATAAACTAATCAACACCGTTGCTTTCGTCAGCGTTAGGACCCATCAAACGGCGGATACTAAATAAAAAAGATTTTGTCGTTTTATTTAGTTTTGATTATAGTTTAATATACAATGTTTTTGGGACCCAAATTTTTCTACATTTGAGCAAACAAATATTTAATGATTAATTGTTCCTAATTATTAATTAAAAGTAATAGAATGTTCAAAGGGATTTTTTTTATATGTTTTCCCTTTATTCTCTTACCATAGTTTTATTTAATAGGCAAACTGGAAAAAAGGATTCGATTTTCTTAATGATATTAATTAATTTATTTTTTTAGATAGGGGACCAGAAATCTTACTTATAATATTGGGTTATGTTTCAAAAAAATAATAAATAATAGAGATAAAATTATAGTTATAGCAGTTAGGTGATTATTAAATTGGTGTTTAAGATAATCAGAATTTTATTTTTGATGATTTTTTCAATTAAGATAGTAATTCGAACTGTTATTTTATATATTTTGATAGTGAAAATTTAAAATTTAAAAATTTATTTATTTAATTTTTCAAATATAAAATTCAAAGATTTCAAATTCATAGTTATTTTATTATTTTATTTTTGGGATACAATTATATAGAAATTTTCAATCTTTTTCTTTTTATTTCAACTAAAAAATTAAAAAATAACAAAAAAAATTGACAAGAACTTCTTTAAATTTTATATAAATTATGTATTATATTAATTTTAAGTCAAATACAATAAAAAATTAACCCATTAAAATCTTTTTTTCATATGATAATAAATAATGTAATATAAAAAAAAATTAAGCAAATAGACCTAGCAACTAATAGATATACGTCGTGTTCGTATTATAATTATGTTTAAATTATTATATATTTATATATATGTATATTTTTTGATATATTAGTAATTTATGTTATAAATTTTAAAATATTCATATATATATATATTATATATATTATATTATATTTTAATTATTTTATGTATTATATTTAATATTATCAGATGTGGCAAATACAGACAAAAGTGTATAGTAAGACAATGGCGGTGAGTAGTAGGGGTGGTCGTGGGATTTTGGAGAACGGGACATGCAAAGAGTATGTTTGTTGGTCTTTTGAGATTTTTTTTTTTTTTTATTGGAAAGCGAAGAAAGAGAAGAAGGCAAGGAACTTTGTTTAAGGGCATTGATTCAACCGCCCTCCCCTTAATTATCTTTTATCCAGGACACATCTTTAAAATCTGGAGTATAAAAGAAGCTTGCCGACCCTTTTCATCCCTTATCTAATAACTTATTATTATTATTATTACTCTTCTTGCTGTTATTCATTATTTACAGGAATTATTGTTTTTTCTTTTTATTTTTCACATATATAATTTAAGAAAAAAATGAAGGTTCTTAATATGATTATAGTTGTTCAGATGTTGAGTTACCCATCCGATTTGACAGTCTTTGTTCGTAATGGATTATGTTAGAGTATAATATTTAATGATTCAGGTCTACTTCACTCAAATTAATATTTAACTAATAAAAATTTTCAATTTAATCATAAAATATATGAATATAAAATTAATATTTTAATTTTTTTAAAAAAGTAAAATGAGTTTATTTGCCGAGTCGGGTTAAGAAAAGGGGCTTGAAAAAAATTTAGACTGTAACCCGATCTAGACAATAAACACCTCTACAAATGATTAATATGATTGATATTCTTTTTTCTTAGCAATCAAGGTTCGATTTTTGTGAAAAACTTTGAAGTAAAATTTTAAATGTATTAAGTAAATTCGGAGTAAATTTTTAAAATTCTCCGAAAAAAAAAAACTTAGATGTAAATAAAATTTGAGGATATCTATAGAAAAAAAAGTCAAGGTTCACTAATTTAAAGTTTCTTTAAGAAAGAAATGTCTATTACATGATAAAGAAGCATTAGTTATGAAATGTTTATTATTATTATTATTATTATTATTATTATTATTATTATTATTATATGTCAAAAGTAATTTGAATTATAATTGAAGTTCCACCCTTTTCAGAACTTAAATTTTAAGCTATTCATTTGGTAGAGACAAAGTCTCAATTATTATTTAAAAAAAGCTTTTTTACATATTTTTTGCTTCAAATTAACCCTTTAATATAAAAGCCAAATTAGTCTTAAGAAGCAATCTTATTAATTATTTGTTTTTTTTTATATATTGATTTCATTATTGATAATTTCAATTTTTAACTTATTGAGATAATTACAAGCTTATAAATTAAAAAGAGATTATATAATTATGCTAATTTTTTATTTTATGCAATTGGCTACATTTTTTCTTTTTTGAAACTTAAAAAAAATTAAAAAAGATTAATGTAATAACAAGCTTACAAATTAAAAGAGCTTAATGTAATTAAGCTCATGATTAATGCAAATACAAATTAGTTAAAACTTAAAATTGTATTAATTCTTTCGAAATTTATGATATGTAGGAGGATCATAAGACTTATTTTTATTTAATTAACACACATTTTACTTAAAATGAGATATAAATATCGAGTTAAAAGATATATATATTTTGGTAAAGTGATGAATTTTTAATTTTAGTATTAAGGATTCAGTTCTTGACAATTTTAATTATATAAAAAAAATCGTCTATGAGAATGGTATTTAATTAAGGAAACGTCAAAATTAGAATTTATTTTAACAATTTTTTAATTAGATAATTTCGTATTTCATTATGTTTTTTTTTTTAATTATGACATTTTTATTACTCTTCAATTTAACAAATACCTGTCAATTTTTTTGGAATTAAAATTATTATTTTAAAATTAATGTTTTGATAATATAGGAAAAAACCCTAAGTCAACATTTCTTAATCTCTATAATGTAGGTCGAAATTAAGAAGGATAGAATATATTATAGAGAAATTAAGAAGGATAGAATATTATTTACAAGTGAGAAATAATTTACGATGTTTTAATTTTTTATATTTTTATGAAGTATTTATATTTGATATTAAAATTCAATGCATAATTAAATATGAATATAATCATTTAAATACGTAAAAAAATTAAAAAATTAAATTATACTCACAATTGAATTTGAGTAATGTATGAAATAATACATGTCACTGGGTTTTATATGTATATATATATATATATGTATATATATATATATATATATATATATACATACATATATGGATAAGCATCTACATAAATGCAAATATGATTGAGATTTACAAGAAGAAGCTTTTTCCGACGTGTGAATGCCATTAAACTCTATTCGGATACCAGCGCACAATTATGATCAAACTTCCTACTTTTGCCAAGAAAACTAGCCAATCTTCTGAGAATCCAAAACTTGCTTAGTAAATTAGGGCAACTCTGGATTTAGCATCCCAGAAGTTGCTTGCTCTTCTTTAGTAAAACCAAGTACTTTCCAAGGAAAATATTAAAATCAGATCGAATAAAATTTTTAAATTTCATAATCAAACTTATAAAATTTTATCATTAGTGTATTAGATGATAATTCTTATAACTAATCAAATATGTAGAATTAAAGTCTAAGTTTTCATATATATATATATATTAATTAATGTAAAATTAAATTAATTTTATATACTTTTAAACTTTTTATATGATTTATAATTTATCTAATTCAAAGTTAGATTTAATAATAAAATTATATTTGTTTATACACATAATGTTTCAAATCGATCTAATATATTATCATATTGATTAAAAATACTTTATATATATATATATGTATATATGAGTAAATGCATTGCATAATTAGATTAGTCAAACCGCATCCCTATCATCAGATCAAGAAACTATACCCTAGAAATCCCATATAGAGGGGAACGTTTCATTTTCTTCTTAATTATCTTAGATGGATACAACTGGACGGTCCAAAGACAAATGAAAATGATACAGGGAATAATTGTTCATGAATAATTATCATATTCCCTTATAATTAAATTATTTAATTATAAAAACAAGTTAAAACTGATAACATATATCTTTAAGGCAAAAAAAAATAAAAAATATAATAATTTTAAAATCCATTTATAGAGTTAAAATGACTATCTAAATATTAAAAAAAAAAAATAAATGCAAGATATGGGCAAGTTGCTTATCAGGTTAGCTCAACTCAATTAAATTTGGTCTTTTTTTTTCTTTAGGGACCACTTAACACTTTCTTTTCAATCTTCAATATTGTATATTTAATATTGATTATTAATATTAAAAAAAAAGAAGGTTTTTTTTTTTTTTTTTTTTTTTCAATCGGCCATTAGAACCCTGCTTTTTTATTTTTTGCATGGAACTGGAACCCACAAACCTGCTTTGGTTTGAAGACAAAGTGATTTTTCCCATACCTAGTGTGAATGATGATGTATAAGGGGAACCCACTTGAATGCTATGTGCGCTTTAGGATTTGAAATGAAGTCTGTGTGACTTCAACTTTGATCTGCTCTTTTTTTTTTTTTTTTAAGAAGTCATAATTTGAAAATAAAATAAAAAATTATAAATATTAAAATTAAAATTTTAAATTTTTTAAAAATAATTTAATGAATAAATTAAATTAAGTTTTGAATATTTGACTTCGTAACATTAGAGTTAGCATCTCGTTTTCCTTTTTTTTCTTTTGTTCTTTTAAGAAAAATAATATCAAAAGGAAAGTTATTGCAAGAAGAATCTAATCCAAGTTAATTAAAAGTAAGCATTTGTATAAATGAAAAAAAAATTACAAGTGTTCAATCACAAATCTCACATAGTTTTTCAAGAATTAAACAATATTTTAATGGAAATTGTTATATTCACTTCAGCCTGTACTTCTTCATGGCAGACACCTATTGTTCGTATGCATTAATTTTCACTGATAGAAAAATTTGATATAAATAGGTAGATAGATAAATATTATTTTAAGTAAATTTTCTAAACATGTTTTATATTCTTTCTATTTATCCAAAAATATTTTAAAAATTTTTATTGATGTAAGCATCAAATTGTCTCTTAAATCCATTTATTAGATGATTTTTCTACTTGTCTAAAACAATGGCATAAATTCGGAAAGCAAAAGTTTGCCAACTTTTTTTTTTTTCATTATTATACATAAGTTGAGCAGATAAGACTACTGATTATGAGATATTTAATAAACACAATATAATTTATTTAAATATAATTAATATAAGTAGCTCTGTACATTTAATACACTTATATTTATATTTAAAATTTTAACATGCATATATATTTTTGCATTTATATTTATTTTTATATGATTGATAATAAAAAATAAGATTCAATATATATACAAATTGGTAATCTAGATAAATCAATCTCTGAATAAGTAAAAATAAAAAATGGTTTTAAATTTATTTTTAAAAGAATTTTTAAAAATTATTATATATGATGATATTTAAATTTTTAACTTTTTAAATTAACATTAAATATTATATCATTTGACTAAATATATATTTTCATTAAATAATTATTAAAAATAATATTTATTTAATATTTAATTTATAATAATTTAAAGATTTGATTAATTTAATTAATTCAAACGATAATAAAAAATTTTACTTATTTAACCTTCTACTTAGTTTTTCAAACATTAGCTTTACCATTTGAGTTGTTTAAAAGAGGGGGCTTTTTTTTTATATATACTAATATTAATGCAAAGAGAAATGAGTTGGAACTTGGCAGTTGGGAGGATGGCAAAAGAAATAAAGAAGAAAATTGAAAAGTGCTTTAAATTATGTGAAACAGCAGGACAATTTTAAGTCTAAGCTGACAAGGGTGTTTGGTAAAAGAGAAAAAGCAAAAGAAAAGTGAAGGAAAGTAAAGTAAAGCTACGTAAAAGTGTCTTATACCTAAAACATTTTTGTAGGACAAATGTCAACCTGGAAAACTGCACAACTGGATTCATAATCATAAGCTCAACCTTCTAAAAGTGGGATTTTTTCTGCTTTTCATTTCCTTTGGGCCACCCCTTCTGAACT
Organism: Adansonia rubrostipa; assembly: GCA_038381775.1. NCBI lineage: Eukaryota > Viridiplantae > Streptophyta > Magnoliopsida > Malvales > Malvaceae > Adansonia > Adansonia rubrostipa. The sequence goes on along the minus strand of JBBYHM010000016.1, from coordinate 7,634,682 downwards.
TTTTACAATCAAAATTTCAAATGCTAATCAGAAATATATGTATTTTTGGTTTGTATAAAGGACTATAATAATTAATAAAAAATTTGATATTTGATGTTATTTGATTTTTTTTAAATTTAAATATTAAAAATTCAGATATTAAATAATATAATTATAGTAGATTTAAATATAATTTTTTAAATATTTAATATTTGAATTTATTTTAATTTTAATTTAAATAGTGTTTGATATCAAAGTTTATAATTTGAATTTACGTTATTTATAAGAATAACAGATTTAATTATTCAAATTTAATATTTATTTATACATTTAATTTATTTTTAATTTAATTTTTATTTTTTAAATTTGATTTAATAAATTTATATATTTAACAAATTTGATATCCGACGAAAATTTTTCTTTAAATTAAATATAATTCAAATAATAATATTTAAATAATAAATAAATTTAAATTTTAAATAAATAAATATTTAAAAATTATAAATATCTAACCTATCATCTTTGGCTCGAAAGCGTTTAAGATTTTTCTTTTAGAAAGTTCTTTTGTTTTCCCAAGATAGGTTGAATTATACGTAGTCCAACCATCTACGGAATCTTCCTTCCTTTCATATATATATATACATATATATATAGAGAGAGAGAGAGAGAGAGAGACAGAGAGAGAGACAGAGAGACAGAGATCGGTTAATACGTATTTACATATATATGTTAAAATATTTTTTTTTAAATTTTATTTAATTAATTATTTTTAAAAATTTTAAAAAATATAATAATTATAAGCATAGACTAATATTTACGTTTATATATTATATAATTAAAAATAAAAAAATTAAATTTAAGTCTAATCATAATTTGATTATTTTTTAAACAAAACTTATATTTTTAATCTTTTTCTTATATAATACTTTTATTTAAATTTTTATAAATAACAAATAAACTTTCATAAATAAATAATTCAATACATAAATATATCTAATTATATAAATAAATCCTTAATCATTTGCCGTGCAAGTGTAGACTATTTATCCTGAGACAAAGTGGGCCACAAATCCATTACCTGTTGACATGACCGAAGAGCAGGGAACTTCAATACTGCTTTTCAAAGCAATACTTGAGCTGGGGTAGGAAATGTCAAAATTTGCCATTGTTTCTAAACAAACAATAAATATTTTGGTAAATTACAACATGAAATTCACATTTCTTTTAAACTGTTCTCCATCAATTATGTGCCTATGGGTGTGGATATCAGCACAATTGTCTGTCCACAAGGATTATTTAATTATTAATCTAAGTTTTTTATTTCAATATATTATTTTTATTGAATTAAAAAAGTAATGTATTAATTATTTATACCTATCATCTTAATCAACAGTGGTTAACATTTCTTTTAAAAATAAGGAAAATGCTGAAAATTGAGGTTTTTTTTTCAAGATAAATACATTCTCGCATGAGGAGAGACACTAAGGGTAGCAAAAATGAATAGAGGGCAAGGACAACCAATTAGCATGAGTTTGGTTAAGAAAAAAAAGTTTAGGCAGGGAGAGGAAATGGTGATATGTTTTGAGTTGAGAAGAAATGATCCAATTATCAAAGTTTAAAGGTAAAGGGCTCTTAATTAAAAAAAAGACGAAGGTAAAAGGCTCAATTCTTTTAGGAAAATAGACCCTAAAATGGATGGAAGAGTTTTGATTTCTTTTCTTTTCTTTTCTTTTCCTTCTGTTTTATTTTTTCTTCAACTAGGAAAAACAGAAACCTCTTAGTCCCTTCTCTAAAGTTATATAAAATAAATCTTCTATATTCTTAGAAAATTTTGATAATTTTAAATGTAATTATATGAATATAGCACATATAAAATATTTAATGCATGGCATAAAAAATATATATATTAAAATCTATAAAATACGAATAATTAATATATCAAAATTTATATAAATATAAAATACGTTAAATATATTATGATATAAAAAATATATAAATATAGTATAAATATACAAATAAATGAATCTAATCTTGGAACATCAACTAAACATTTGTAGTAAATATAATGTTGATATTAGTGCTCATAGGCTTCACGAAAAAAGGGTATGTTTAAAGCTATTAAGGCAGGGCATAACTATACTCCCTTTTCATGATTATTGTTTTGATTTAGTTGAAAAATTATTGCAATGCCAAATTGATTAAGGAACCCTTTGATTTAGCTCATCAAGTGGTAAGTAGGTACAAAGCCACATGTTGTAAATTTAATGGTTACAGCCCTCTTTGATGTGGTGCTTGGGGAAAAAAAAAATTAAATATTTGACAGTTTGACATGTTTGCTGATCCTGACCAGGAAAGTGTTTGCAATAATTCACCAAAAATCAAATTCAAATCTCCATGAAAGCAACCAAAAAAAAAAAAAAACCTTGTTCACTCAAAAGTTCAGTTCTTTTCTTCTGCAGGTGATGATGTAGGTGATGAAATACGCAAGGCAATTAAAAGATTCAACCAAATAGTTTCTAGGAAGTAAATTGAGGGGGGGGGGGGCAATGGCTTGTTTTTGTTTGTGTGTCACAGATATAGACACATAGTAGGAGAATTTTTTTAGACATTTTAGTGGACCAAAGTATGATTAATCATCAGTCCATTCATGACTCGAACATTAGTCCATCATATTCATTCTGTATTAAATCAAATTTGACAAGAATTTTTTATTCTAATGATTCAATTTAATTTGAATTATTATTTAAATAATAAAAAATATTTTTATTTAAATTTAATTATAAATAATAATATAAATATAAAATTTTAATATTACTTTAAATAAAAATAAATTTAAAAATTTATTCTATTTTAACATATCTAAATTTAATAAAAAATAAAAAATTTAAAACCAAATCAAATTAAATCTACAATTATAATTATATCCCAAATCCACAAATCAAAGTGTAGTCAGTTAAAAAGTCATGTAGAAACAGTAAATTTTAGCCCATTTGACTTTGCCGGACGCCCATATTATTTAAGCTTGTGAGTATCCTATCTGGATCTGGTCTATTTCCTTGAGCTGTTATGTGACAAATGGCAAACCATGAATGTTTTTTCATGGCTGACAATCCCCTTGAAAGTTCCTGTTGGGCAACAATGACAAGCCAGCTGTAAGATACGCAGGGGAAAAAGTAAGTCATACTGAAGGCTGATGCATAAATATTAGGCTTATTTTGTGGCTGAATTATTCATTGAATCCATTTAGTTTAAATTTTAAATAAATTTTTTATTAATTATAATAAATTTAACGCATTTTAAGTGATTATTTATTAATAAAAATATACCATTTGGACTGTAATCTTCGATATGACCTAAAAATAGGTTTATAGCTAATGAGTCAACGCAGGTTTACGAATTAGTGGACTATAGCTATAATAGGGGTTAGAGTGTGGGCTATAGCTATAGCGTCAGATTATTATGAACGTGCGGAGGATACGACTGAAAATCCTCTTTTATTTAAAAGCATTGCGGCTTGATGGCCTTACGGCATGGTTTTAGGGGCGGCCGCGATTGTCGTTTAACGGTGCATGAAACGATGTTTCTGTTAAAAACACAGAAAGAAAGTTGAAGTAGATGAATCATATAGTAACAGAATAAACTTTATGGATTTATGCTCCACTTTAACTGATAATTGTGGGTTTTGGTTATAGTAAAAAAAATATAGAGCTACTTGCCAGCTAATTTTGCAAACAAAGTTGATCCGAAACGCACACCTGGTGGGACACCAACCCACAATCGTCTGATTAGAAGACGCCTTATCCATTAGGCCACAGGTGCAGCTAAGAATTGGTTGCCTTAACCCAAAGTTTCAACTATTTCTTCTAATACTACAGCGAGGTCCGAAAATTGTTAACTATAGTAAGACAACTGGATCATCACTATTAAATGCATGACAATCTTTGGGTTGAACCATAACTAATATCATTGAATACATAAATACGCACGCTAGCCATTCGTAATGCTGGGGTGAAGCCACATTGAAGAATGAATATCAAGTGAGAACCTTGAACTTGTGTGTAATTTAACAGATTAAACCGCGCAGCATGTTTGAAACTTCTGTCTGAAACACACTTATTCGACAACTCTGTTTTCATATCTTTTTGATGTTTGGGGTTGTCGATGGCGTTTGTTCTTGGTCTCTTTTTGATCCGGGTGGTGCAGCTTATTAGCTTGGTGTTTCTTCTTGCTGTCACTTGTCAAGATTCAGTCATCGTTGTCACTAATACCAGATCAAGTTTTTATTTTTATTACTTTGCCTGATAAGCGGATCCGTGGCGCAATGGTAGCGCGTCTGACTCCAGATCAGAAGGTTGCGTGTTCGATTCACGTCGGGTTCAAATCCCGCTTTTTGGGAATGTGGGTTTCATGTTCAACGAGGGTCCTTTTTGGGCTGCATAAAATTTTCCACAGTTGGGCCTTTGAAGACAACTAAAACGAACCTAATCAAAAGCATAAAACAATATTTTAAAAAAATAATTAAAAAAAATTAATAATAATAAAATTTAGGCTTATATATAAAAAAAACCCGCTGAATACTAATTCAAAAATCCAGTGAATATTTTTGTTTTTTTGGCAATCGATCAGGTACTCGCTTTCTATTTCTTACCAGTTCAGCCTTTTGTTAATATCAATTGTAATTGTTAGTGCAGACCGTAGTTGAAAGAAAAAATTGATTCAACAAAAGGATTAATTTGTGAGAAATAAAAATTTAAGTGCTTGATTGATTAAGGAAAACAATAGAGACCCATTTTATTTTTGAATTATTTTTCAGGTTTTTTTTTTATTTTTTACAAATATATATAAGCCTAAAATGCACAAAAAATTGTACTAGGCTTTTGGGAAGAAATTTATGAGATTACATTTTGATTAAAACTACATAATAAATATATTCATTAGAATGTTTTTTTTTTAAGTGTTCACCGAAAATTCTTTTTAATATCTTTATTTCCTTTGGGAAAATTCCTTTTAATTTCTAGTATTTAACAAAAAAAAAAAGGGAAAAAATCTTATTAAAATAATTGCTAAAAATTGCGTCCTCCTCTTCATTGAGCTGGTCCTAATCGATTAATAAAAAAGAATATAAAATCGAACTGCATACTTCCAATGCAAGCAATTTTTAACATCAGTCCAAATTTGTTCACCTCACTTCACCCAAAAACAATAAGAACATAACTAAAAATATTAGTCTATTCATCATTATATATTTTTTTTATTATTAATTTTGCAAACTATAAAGGATTTGAACTTTAAGGTTAAGCTTGAAGTGCAATTCCATTTGACTTATGTTACTGGGATTCTTGATTTTTTTTATAAATATTTATATTTCAAAGCTTTTATCTGACTCATGATTAAATATGAATATATGATATAATCCTCTAATTACATAAAAAAAATAAAACATATTAATATCGAACATATATTCATAACTGAGACTTATTCCAATATGGATGTGGGTAACTAGCACCTGGCCCAAACCCAGTTTGCAGAAGGCTCGAACAGATGATTATTAGTATCATGCTCTTAAAGTTTAATGTATCAGATATCCTAAATTTCTTGTTCTAATAATTTCAATAAGGGAAAAATGACAAAAAACTTAATAAAGTAATAATCACAAGCTTGCTGGTATAATTCTCCAGCTTTCAAACAAGATAGTACCATACAACACCAGTAAATCTAACTTTAATGTCCTAAAATTCTTCTTGATACACAAAATAAAGCATTCGTACTTACAGGTTTTATGCTCAAGAAGTTTCTTTGAAACATTATATATATATATATATATATTATCATTCAATAAGACCTCCAAAAATCCATTTGCTTACCAGCTGAGGAACAAATTTCAGTTGACTACAGTCTAGACATATTGGTGGTTCTCTAGCTGTTATCTTCGAAGACTATGCGGGTTCACATGGACGGGCAGCCCAGAGCGAACTGAGAGTGCGCAAACGATGAAAGTATTCCCCTAAGGCAAGTAAACCTCGAGCTGCTTGACGGGTTGTTAGGATTTGAACCATCTGTATCAAAGTCTGTTCGCGAAGGTGATCAGCCTGTTTTCAGGGAAGAGCACAAGCAAAAACTAGGTAAAAAAGTGTAGATTTTAGGGTAACATATATTTAAATCTTTATACTTGATCATTCTTTTTGAGCATATACTGGAAGCAACAACTATTGCAAGACTATGAGAATGGATGAACTCCATATCGAAATAGATGTTGATAAAGCTGGAGGCAGTGCTCAAGTGTGCGGTGATTGTGGAAGAACAGAGCTTGTCATTTAAGGCTCTCTCAAATTTAAAGCTTTTATTTGGGATGGAATCTGAAACTTAAGTTGTGAAGGTGAAAAAAGTAATGTCATACCTGGTTTATAAAGCTCTCAAGGGCCTCCAAGTTATCTGTTGCAGCAGCCATCTGAACTCCGTAGTCTCCCCAACGCAAATCAGCTGCTACACTGAAGGCCAGATTCTGCTGGAGTTTATCGATTCCTTGGGAAAGAGCATCTTCAGCTTGCTGAGAAGATTGTCGAAGGTTACAGACCTCCAAATGTTGTTGATCAGTTAAGGGCTCAATTTGTGACTTGACAACCTGTACAAACAGAAATCATGGTTTTATAATCCATAAGTAGAAAAGTTATTATACGAAGTTATTGAGCTCAGTAGGCAAGCTCATATATGGCTTCTCCAGGAACATACAAAAGGCTCTCAGGTTGATAGAAACTAATGACTTAAAAATATTCGAATAAAACTTCAGATAGTTACGGATATATGTACGAACTTGTCTCCACTTTACTCGTACACTAATGCAATAAGTAAAAGGTGAAGCAACAGTTGATCTCAGAATGGTGAAATAAAATGCACAGGTTTCTGCAACTGATTCTTGGAATTTCATTAGGATTTGGACATGCTGCTCAGAAGAAAGTTATTTCCTACAAGGACAGATCTCCATGATTCCACTCTGAGGTCTGCAGTCTAGATATATCTTATGAGAGACTGGGATGAATTACTCATTGAAGAGAAAGGCCAGGAACAAGATTGAGTTGCTTATCTCTTTTACACACTATTGGTATGGCCTAACCTTATTCAGGAGCCAGGAACCATGTTATTCTAACTCTACATTTTTCTTGAAGTACCTATGTTTGACACCCATGTCCAATGCATATCCGGAGATGGGTATAGAGACATGACCGTTTAAGGACTCTCTAAATACATGAAAAAATGTACAAAATTAAACATACTTGTACCCGATGCTAAAACCGAAGTCCAAGTAACATGGGTCAGGAACATCTAGATCCCTATTCTTGCAATTACAACTAGCTACGCGATAATGCAATAGTGGACTTGCTAATTAATATTCAAAAATCAAGCACGCTCAACAATATTCTACAATAGAGGGACAATCAGCATAATTAGTAACCAATAATAAGATCGGCAGTTTTTCCAAATAAAAAAAAGTTATATGAGACTAAGCATTACATTTAAAAGCTCCGATGGTCGGAATCCTCCAATCCAGTGGAAAAAACGCTCAGCTGAAGTTCTCCAAATGCCAGAGCTCAAATAGAAGACATCTGCCTTTGCAGCATCTGCTTTCATGCGGAACAGATTGCAGTAGTGGTTCAAGCCACTCTCTACCAGCATGTGTAGCTCTATATCGGTAATATGTGCTTGGAGTGCACTTCTGAGTTCACAAACCTGTTTATTTTGCTCTTCAACCCAGTGTCCATACGCCATCTCAAATGCAGTAATCCCTGAAAATTTCATATGAAACTATTTTAAAGAAGAAACCAAGATGTGGGCACTTTTTATTTACATGAGAAAAATTTGATATATTAAAGAGCAAGAAGTTGTAAAGATATTATATTGTCATGCATATCCATTAATTGATGAAACATTATCAAAGACTCAAACTGATAATATAATTTTGCTTGTTTGGGATTATAAATAGATTACTCATCTGCATTAGAATCATGTAATATTATTATCAGGGAATGTTAGAATACCAAAAGAATAAAAAGCATCTGAAATTTGTTTCGAAATTGAAAGGTTAGAGTCTTAGATAGGATTATCTTTTGCAAACTACTAAACATGCAAGTGTACTAACTTCCATTCATGACATTAAAGAAGAAAACTATTGAGCTAACAAGGTGACAAAAGCTTACTCATCACACAAAACAAATATATTGCAGTGAATTAAGATGTTGAGAGGCTAAATATTCTATAAGGCAATTTATAAAGCAACTAATGATAATTGAAGCAGATTAGGTTACAAACCTGAGTTTATGGTTCCAGATACCCCGAAATAACCAGTATCTGATGCACTGGTTATGTATATACCCTGCATTAAGGCATTGCCTAATTGATTATATATGCCACATTTTACAAACATGATAAACAAAGATATGCCTTTTTTATTGGAAAATAAAGAAATGGGGAGAGAGAGAGAGAGAGAGAGAGAGAGAGAGAGAGTTTTTGCTTCACCTGTTGCCGAGCTCTTTCAAGCTCTTGCTCCAATTGAGCTAGTTTCAAACGACTTAATTCTAACTGTTGAACATAGGCCTATAAGATAAAAATTAAAATCATAAATATCTGTATATGTCCAAACAATGAAATAACGACCATAAGTAAAATATTTTATATGGAAAGCCATTTCTGTCTCTACCTTTTTCCGCAGACGACTTTTATGAGCAGCTTCTCGATTTTGTGCCAGACGTCGCTGTTTCTGCACATATTACATGTAGTCAGACAAAAGATAAATAACAACTGAAACAAGCAGGAGGTCCAGAAGTACTAATAGATTTAGAATGTAAAACAGCTTGACATGGCTGCTGAACAGGAACTACAGTGTCGCTGGAAAAACTCAATATCGAAGGCATTTTCTATTTAAGAATAAAGGCCTTAAATGAATTTTTAATACTTTAGACTTCATCACCTTATCAGTGGGCTTGTTTGTTTCTTGATCACTTCTCGAAGGTTCAACTTGCTCACAAGAATTATATTCAGCCTATGATTTAAAATAAGAACAATTTAGTTATAGCCCTGCAACTAGAATTAAAAAGCTTAGGCAACTGAGCAAGAAATGAAACTGAATACAAACTTCACCTTGCTCTCTAGCCGAACATCCACCTCTACGATTGTGGATGATCCTTTATTTGGACTATTGTCGCAATTGAAGGTGTCTCCCCACCTGCTAATAGGCTGGAATTGCTCATATATTGCCATCCTTCTGGTAAGTTCAGTTGATGGAGAGCTCATACTCTTATCAAGCAACTGGAAAGAGAGAACCAAAACAAACAAACAGCTGATTGATTTGTCCTTAGCACCAAAAGAATGAAAAACAGAAATTACATGGGAATTGTTTTTCTAAAGTAGCAGCCAAATCTTGGGGGCAAGGACAGAGAGAGATTTCAAAAATGATCATACAGTTTCCTTACCTTTTGTCTATGGATAAATCTCCATGGCTTACAAAACAAATACAGTGATACAAATGCCTGAAAAAGAATATGCAACCAAAATAACCTTGATATTAGCAAAAGTGGGGCTAAAGTCTTAAGAACTACCAAGCAAAAGCAGCAATGGTAGATTAGCAGAAGCAATAAGACAAAACAACTTAAGTAACAGGAAAGTGAGAGCGATATATGGAGCTCGGGCATAATCATGTATGCTTTTTTCGGAACAGAAGAGGAACTCTTTGTACTTATTACAATCGAGGCTGTGCCTGATTAAGGTTTCAGGTTTTGTCTAACAGTGACCAAAAGAAAAAAAAATTTCCTATCACTTTCAAAAGAATATATCTAAATAGAAATCAAGCAGCTAGAAAAATAACAAAGTGATAAACAAGATGTTCCCTCTTCCCTTCTGAATCTCAAAACAAAGAAAGCCATATTCAACATTTTCAAGCCTTACGAATTGCCTTTACATGAAAATATTTTTAATATGAGAAAAACTGGATATCAACACTATTGCATTCCCAGAACCAAATTCAAGGAATCAAAACCACTAAAACATGAATGTAATCTTCCTAAAATATTTGCCCAAAGAGATATTCATATGCCTAAATCTTCCTCCAAGTAAAAAAGAAAGGCCGATAGGGCGTCAACTTGATCAACCAATAATCTGATAGAGAGAGTCAAGTAAACATCATGAACTAAAAATACAAGATAACCAGCTCAAATTTTACATTCAGCTCATGCTCTTAATTTAAAGCAAGTGACCAGAGTCAGCTCATGCTCTTATTTGGCACCAAAATTACATCTTACAATCATCCATCAAGTAAACCAAAGTTTCATACTTAGCCATCATGTATTAACCAAGAACAAAAGGACAAGCACATGGTCAGCGCAACTCAAGCACCAACCTAGTAGACTGTACTTAAGTGATGTGATCAAACAGGGAAAAGAAGAAAAAAAGAAAGATTGAATCTTTCAAAACTTTCAGACTTTCTAATAAACCCCAAGAAAAAAGATTGAAAATTGAGAAACTTTGACTAACCAACCTTATGATCAACTGTAACTTCCAAAACCCAAAGTTCTTCAATTAAAAAAAAAAGCCCAAATGAACACTAGAAAACACTCTTGCTTTTGTAAAGACAGCACCTTTCCAATCTTCCACCACTCTTCGAAAGCAAACAAAGAATCAAAAACAACCCACAAATAGTAGTACTTAATAAAACAGTGAGAAAAAGAAAAAGGAAAGAATGTTTAATATATATATATATATATATATATCTTTGTGGACTTCATTCAGAATCATTTTACA
>JBBYHM010000016.1:7607055-7623815 GCA_038381775.1 Adansonia rubrostipa | reverse complement strand
ATCAAAGATGATTTCATACCATAGTGACTAGCTATGCTACTTCAACATGAACTCTCTTTCTCGAAACCCTAAACCTTATATATATATATATAGTTAAGTTAGCAAATCCAGCATTTGAACTTTATTATTTATATTTTTTTATTCTCAAATTATGATTTTTTTTATAAGAAATACATTATTCATGAAAGAATTTGTACGGCCTTAATAAACAAAGAAAAGATAAAATGCAAAATGAAAATAGATTGCCAAGAGGCCATGCATATGATGCATGACATTGGGTATTAATTTGTTAATGCATGCTTTTTTATTTTAGTGCATGATTGCCACTAAGTAGATGAGCAATATGATGTGGGATATAGTGGTTTCTTACGTAGTAAAATCCTAAATTAAAAATTTAAACATCATTATCATTAATAGTTAAGAAATTACCAACTAATCACAGTACCTTTTTTGAACAAAAATGAGTTCCCTAAATGTACTTTGTTTTGTTAAGCTAAGATATAGGGAGAGGTGGGTAATAAAGATATCCATTATAGAAATTAGGTCGTGTGGGAAGTGACTTGTATTTCTTTAATGCTTTGAGGTGGGAAGTTTTGGATTCTTCCTTTCTTTTGTATTTGCTTTCTTTTTTTTCCTTTGATTAGTTAATGGCATCCCTTTTCCCACCTCCCAAACATAAGATTACTTTAAAAAAATAGGTGACTAAATGAATCTACTTTGAAGAAATTTGATTTAAATAAAGGCAATTTAATTTTTTTTTTTGCGCAATTCTGGTCCATCAATTTGTTAATAGGCATTAAAAAAAACACCCAAAAGTGTACCAAAAACTAGGGCGTGCTTACCTGGGGGATTCTTTGAATCCATGACATTCTCAAGTGGAAATAACGAAGTCATTATTAGGGGAGAAAGACAAGAAAAATAAATGACAATATACTCGTTTTCGATATTTATATTTATACATACACAAGCATATGTATATATGTACAATTTTTAAAATATATGAAAATTTTTTTAAAAAAATAAATATTTTCATGTCGACACTAATTTTCAAGTCCAGATATTTTCATGTCGACACTAATTTTCAAGTCCATATAACATAATTCAAGTGTACTTGCAATTTATTTATTAAACATGTTAATTAATTCCTTGAATTTGGAATTTTTTTAAAGGAAAAATTATTAGTTTCTCTAAAAATTTGCTTATGATTTATATATACATAAACATTAAGGTTGTGCACAACTTTGCTGTGATCACAAAGCAATCTTTAGTGGTTGCATGGCCAAGACATCAAAACATTTTATTTAATTTTGTTTTTATTTTTCTAATAAAGAAGCTTATAATTTGAGAATAGGAGGATAAGTTATGGATGGTTATAAGAACTTCAAATTCATTTCGTATCACCTTTTAAAACTATAAAAATTAATTGAATTAAGCCTTAAGTTAAGCGTTTCACATTAAAAGTTATTAAAATATTTTAGAACTTTTTCCTTTTAGAAAGCTCATCATCTAATATTATTATATAATTCAATTCTGCCTAGAATTTTTGTTTTGGAAATGAGCTCACAAGGCCCAAGGAGGTAGCTAAAGTATAATAATGCATTAATTAATCAATTAATTGATGTTCTAAAAGAAGATTGTTGGGTACCAAATAGATATTTATACCAAAACGAAACAATTTCAAACCAAATTCTATTCTCAAAGAGCTTGGGGGAATCACTTTTTTCTTTTAATTCACCCAACATAAAAGCTTGGATAATTAAGTATCAAATATAAATATATATCTAATATAAGATAAATTTAAATTTTTAAATAATTTTTAATATATTTGAAAGATTATACTTTTATTCATATCCAAATATATTTTAAACACGAGTGTTAAGTATAAATATTTTAAAAAAAAAATCAGAATAATATATATATTAATAAGCAGAAAAAAAAAACAATAGTAACTCAACCCTTTTTCTGCTTTCCTGTTTGATGGGAAAAAAGTACAGAATATAAATGGCTGTACAAATATTTAAACTAAGTATCAAGTACAAAGAAAAAACTATATGATGCAAATATGAGACATGCAGTCACAGGCCTGGGGAAAGCCATTCAATAATTTATATGTGAGCTTTGATTCTGCATTTGCCATTCAATAATTTATATGCCAGCTTTGATTCTGCATTTGGGTTTATTTATTTATTTTTTGGTCTTTCAATATTCGTTTTTCATGTATCCTCCTGGGTGTCTTCATGGATACAATTCTATGCTAAATTTGGTTGGCTATAAAACAAGGAAAGATTGGAAACCAGTGGAATTGCTTTTAATTACTATTAAAATTTTCTTTCTTTTGCCCTGAAAGATCATGTGGTTTTGGCCTAAAAAGTCTACAAAAGTGTAAATGTAAAGTGGCAAAGCCACTTAAGATTCTCATTGTAGGGGGGTTTCTCAGAACTGGAAAGGGATTCTTGAGTCTGATGTAGCCATCAAGAGAAAAAAAAAAAGCAAAGTGGGAATCCATCTTGGAAAGGTGGTTCTCGATTTTACTAATCGAAATAGATGGAGAGATTCAATTTGAAGACGTAATTATATACAAAACAATTTTAAATTTAATTGTGTAAATAATAGTATTTTAATATATTCACGTTACGTGTAAATAAAAATAATAAAAAAATTTATTACGTGATAAACTCAAAACAAGAGATTAATAATGTAACAAAATTTGGGTTTGATATATTAGGTTAAGATCCACTTTTAACGAAAGTTTTTTAGAACTATAGTACTGAGAATTTGTCCATTGTCGCCCTCTTTTAGGGCAGCCCCTGCAGCATTGGCGTAACTAAAGTCCTCCCAAAAAACCTTACCATGATAAACTCAAAACAAGAGATTAATAATGTAACAAAATTTGGGTTTGATATATTAGGTTAAGATCCACTTTTAACGTAAGTTTTTTAAAACTATAGTACTGAGAATTTGTCCATTGTCGCCTTCTTTTAGGGCAGCCCCTGCAGCATTGGTGTAGCAAAAGTCCTCCAAAAAAACCTTACCAGGATTCGTCGAACTGATCAAATGTCATACTCTCGTTCTTTTCTTGGGCAGATTTCAAGGGCGTCATTTGATTAGAAACATGTAACCTTTCACTCCTGTCTTTTTGTCTAAGATTTTTGAATGTCCAATAGTCATACTAAGTTTCGACTATTTCAGAATTGGCTCAAGTCAAACCTTAAACGAAGAAAAAAATTTTTCGACATCTATTTTTTTATTTATAATTTTTGAAATTGAGACCTTACTTAAAAGACACCAAGCTCCTTATCTTTTTAGAGTTGTTGACAACTTTTGTCAATCTTGATTAGATTTCATTTGATTCATCTATTTGTGTTATATTTATATATTTTACCTTATTATAATCATGTATTTATATATTAGCTGATTAATAATTTATATTATATAAGTTTTAATATATATATATATATATTTATATTGTATTATATTTTAATTACTTTTTATATATATATATATATCATATTTGTATAATTCGTAGTTAATATTACAACAAATACAATAAAAAAAGATGGCTATAAGAGATATCCAGCAATACATCTCCTAAGGGTTTTAGTGTCAAATTCCCCGTTGTCAGAAAACGCATATTAGCTAAAAGACCTGCTGCTTTGCATGAATCGCATGGGTGCATTAAACTTTTGTTTCCAATTTTTGGGACCATAATAGCTTTAAGGAGATCTATGAATTTGTCACTCATTCCGTTTTTACTACTTAAAAAAAAAGGAAAAAAAAAAGGTAAAAAACTAATGTTCTTTCATTTCTTTATTATATGGCCATTCCACCCTAGATTCTAACTATAATATTTTAGAATTTGAAGTTTAACTCAAATGATTCAAAAAATCATTTTTAAAAGGTGGTTACAACTTTTTTTTTCTTTTTAATCTTCAAATTGCAACCATCTTTAGTTAGAAAAAGATCTAACATTTGATTTTATTATATAAAGATATCAAATTAGAGTAGATTTATTAAGTTTGTTTTTTTTTAGCAAAAGTGTCAGATTATTCAGGAACATTTTCAATAAAATGGAATATTTTTCAAGAGACTGCATATTGAGGGAATTTTTAATGTACCTTGCTAATGACTTTGAATTTGAACTATGACTATGAATTATAAAATACAAAATTTGAGAATCTGACTAATTTTAGGGCATGCTCCCATTTTTTTTTGCTGAATTTAAATTTTTTGTATCATTAATATGTTGCCGATGGAAACGTTACTCTCTTAAATCCAGGAAGAATCCTCCAGCACAAAAAAAAAAAAAAAAAAAACTCATGAAAGAATTCGCAGAAATTTGTCATGGCTGATGGATATTGAAATTTGTTATTATATTTTGATTAATATTTATCATTGTACTAACAACAAATTTGCCTATGCTCAATTTTACCATTATTTTTTTGTTTGATTAAATTTGAGTTTTAATTTAATTTACAATACAACTTCTATTTTGAATGATTTTAAGACAATTTAATCAAAAAAACTTCCTTCAAATTTTTAATTTTAATAATTATCAATAATAAATGCTTGTTATTTGTTAATTAAGCAGAGGAAGAAAATGGAGGAGAAGAAACGGAAAAAGAAAGCCTCAATCAAACATGTAATAAATAGAAGTTTTTTTTTTTTTAAAAAATATTTTATTTTAACTGAATTCAAAACGAAAAATCATTAATGATAATTTTCCTTGCTTAAATATTACCTCGACAGTGTCTAGTAAAATTTTTTAACAAATATAATTATATATACACCATTTTATAACATCATCTCCATTTACATAATTAACACTAAGGCCATGCATTAAAGATATTGTACCTTGCCAAATGCCAATCCTCTATCCCATCATTTGTTTGATAACATATCTTCTTCCCTAAACCTATCAATCAAAGTACAGAAGAAAAAAATTAAGAATAATCAAGAGAAGGACCAAAGCAATTATAAATTTCAAGATTACATGCGGTAGGTACATGATTTGGTCTATTATAGAAATGGCTATATTGCTCCCGCTCTTCATTTTTCTTTAAGTATCCATATTCCGACTCATGTCCGGACATGGATATAGAGACATGATCCTCGGAGTACCTTCCAAATACATGAAAATTTTGAAAAAAAAAATTGAACACATCATATCCGACATTCACATTGGAGTCCGAGTAACATAGAGAAATGGCATCTTATGTTACTCGGACTCGAGGGTGAGTATCAGAATACAAATATGTGCCCGATATGAGTATGGTCAATTTTTTCTAAGATTTCTATATTTAAGGAGGATCATACCCCATACCCATGTTTGAATATGTATCGGATAGTGGTGTCGAACAGGGGCACTTCAAGTAAAATGAACAGTCAGAGTAACATAGATAACATCCACTATGGTTTTGTTTGATTTAAAGATATAACTCAAGGAAATAAGCATTGGCCTAACATACATGCTAACAAATATGAGATTAGTTGAGACTAAACTAAATTACATATGAAATGCAATATGTCACTTACAGACAATGGTCATCTCCTTGTGGCATCGATAAACATGGCTCGAGTCCAATGCTCAACGTCCTCTGTTTCGGATGGTGGAGGAGGAAATTTTGGATGCTCCACAATATCCCATTCATCGATAAGGTTTTCGTTCTTCCCATTATCAGACATCTCAGTGGCAAAAAGAAAACTGGCAGCCGAACTCGGAAGGTTGTGATCAGAGAAGTTTTTCTGCATGGCCAATACGAAATAAAATCACAATATAATTCCCTCGGACGGTTGTGATCAGAGAAGTTTTATTCAAATTGTCAAGCTCACAAGTTACAGTCTAAAACCAGTTGCATCATCATGCTTATTATAATTTCCCTCTATTTTAAATTTTTTCCAAGATTTCCACGTATTTGAAAGGCCCTTAGAGGATTATATCTTCATAATTATGTCTAGATATAGATCAAACATGGGTAGTCCAACAAAAAATAAGCGTAGGAGTAATATAGATTTCTCTAGAAGTACAGATAACAATTGGAAAAAGCATATAAATTCACTACTGAAGCTAGAAAAAGAAAAATAAAGAAATGACCCAAAACCAAGCAAATGACTTCTAATTGGATGGCAAAAGCTGAGTAATAGAACATATTTTAGTCATATTTTTCCGGGAATTCTACCCTCCGAACAATTACAGCGACACAAAACAGAAAAGTAGATAGAATAGAAAGTATAAAGGAGCATGTTGCTCAAAATACCATGAAATGGATTTCCAATATTAATCATGTGATTCTGAAAAGTCGACAAGCTAAAATCACAGAAGTTGGAGTTCAACAAAGTCAAAGGCAATTTTATACCGTCAAAGGCAGCATGTGTGCACTCTCCAATAATGTGCTTGATGACATAGGAGTATTCACATTCCATACAGATCTGTTAAGTTGTTGAACTTGCTTACCCGACCTGAAAATCAACAAGATAAGCACAATGACCAACTCCAAAATACAAAATATTTAGACATGTCCACGTGTATAAAGAAAGCTGCAAATTGAAAATAAACAACAATTTTCTCATCCTCATTGCGCCATAATTTTTTTAAGCAAGATTGGGCACCCACCAGAAACTAGGATTCTAAAACTTATAGATGAAACTGTATATTGAGTCAGTTCATGGTAGGCTCCCTCTACAGTCGAGAAACACTGAAGAAGGTCATTTTCAAAGTCTCATCCTTCACACTTGATAGTCAAGAGGACTTTCTATTTTGACGAGACCAAACAAATAACAATTGGCAAATTTCTAATTTAAACTCTAAGCTGCAAGTAGGTTTCACAAATGAAATAGCTAAAAAACAAATGAATTGGAGCTCTACCAAACTAGAAAGGGAAAAAAATTTCATATCCTGCCCCTGAATGTCTTTGAGACCATTTATTATCATTATGTAGGTCATCTAGTCACTTGAAGCAAAAGTTAGAAGAGGGCTTAAAATGAAAAGGCTACTAATCAACCGATATAACCACTGGATAAGACGTATGTAAGCTGACATCCAACTCTTCCCTCATGATATATGAATGTCTTCTAGTGACCAATTCTAGCTAAAATTTCTCAATATTGACTTTGTAAAGGAAACCAATTTAGAACTTAAAGTACCATCTTAAAAAGAACTACAAATACCTTTTTGCCCTAAGCCTTATTTAAAGAACAACTAACCAGTTGTTCTATACTTCAAAAAATTTCCAAACCGTACGCCTTAAATGATAATTCAGCTCATAAATCACCAAAAAAAAAAAGGGTGGGATGTACCTTGAACAAGCCATTTTCAACGAAAAGACAGAACGAACTTCCTTGGTTGAAGATAGCGTGGCCAATAATTTAGAAAATGCTTCAAAGGTGGATGCCTCTGTAGGAACATCTAAACAGAGTGAGTTATAGCAGTAAGTAGTTATGCATGCCACACTTTTCTTCAGAAGAGATATCCCTTTCTGCAAGTCCTTATGTGTTTCAACAGTGTGTGGAGAGGCAGATGAATAATTGAAGCTATTACTTCCACATGAATCCAGGTGGGGCCTTCTCTCGGATTCCATTGAAGCAACACCAAAATTACTAGAGCTTCTATCTGTCCATGAATTATCCCCACTAGTGGAGCAATAATTTTGGCGTGGTATAAAAAGTGGGTATTCATTGCTGCAAAACACAAACTATACTCAGTCTCAGAAGAGAGAAACCTCAGTAAGCTGCGTGAAATAACATTTCTAGTGCGATACCTTCGAGAAGAAGGGCGTGTATCCCAATAAGAATCTCGTTGCCATATTCGTGAGCAAGATCCCTGAGGTGAAACCATAATATGATGAGTATAACAATAATGGAAGTAAAAGTGATCTCGGACATGGTCAATGTGTTTGTTTATCATTATGGAAACCAATATCCTTCTGTGTGAGACAGCGGAGTTCCAAAAGATTGTTGCTAGCAGACATTTCTCAACAACAGAAGTAAACAATGGAAAACAAGAAATTATAAAAAAAAAAAAAAAATCACCACAAAAACTAAAACATGAAGAAGCAAAAAGCTTTTACATTTGCAAAACCAGATATATATATATATATATATATTTTGGAGGAAGAATGGTTATCACAATCCTTTTCAGCACGATAAAGTCACAAACTTTGAATTCTTTGAAATTTATTCAAAAAACCAGGAGATTGTGGGAAAATGAAATTGCTAATTATTTTTACACTGTAATAAACTTTAAATACGCAAGCCATCCTAACAGAAATGAAGGGATATTTGAATAGAACTTGCAAAAATAAACTAAATTTCAAACATTAGGACAAAAAGCTGAGAAATGCCTCAGAAAATGCATAAGGATGAGCTATTCTTTTACCAACATTGCCTGAAAGAAATTTTTTTCCTTAGTAATAATTCATAATGATTGCAATTTTGGATCTCTTGAAGATTATCATAGGAAACCCAAATGACTGAAAAACTCAAAAATTTCAAGAAATTTAGACATAGCATACAGGTGCAATACGATATCAGTTCTTACCGCAAAACCTGAGTTATGAAGTGCAGGAACAGCCAAATTATGAACAACAAGATTCAAAAGTTGCACCATGTATCTGATTTCAAGTCATTGGGATTACCAAAGAGTCAGAAACTGGAATATTCGTACTAACAAAAGACTTGACTAATGAAGAATATTTAAAACTTAGGGAAGGCGTATTCCAATGAGGTGAAATAATTGTAGCAGGCTTAGAGTTGTTGTATATGCTTATAAAAATAAGCAAAAACATTACCCTAATGAGGCAGCAAGCTCCTCTGATGGAACAGAGTGTGGATCAAGCCCTCTTGGCAAGCGTGCATTGCAAATCAGATCAAACTGCCCACTGTATCCATCACTTCTCTCCCCATCTAAATATACCTGTGAAAATAGAACTGATTTAGCTAACATAAAAGCAGCACGATTTAACCTAGGAGACTTAGTGCATAGAATAGAAATGACGGTAGTAAGGGGAAATGAGGCCTATAAGTTTTGGGCTAACTATCATCATTTTAACAACATTAGCTACGTCTTTAAGTGCTTATAAAAGCAAAAAATCACCCTAAATTTTAGGTTAAATTTCTGTAACTTACATATTTTCAAGAAAAATTTGATAGCTACAAGAAGCATATCGAATAGCATAGAAGCACTTACACGACGTTGGGGAAACAATTTGCATATCTGTTTTACGACAACAGACTGCTTATGAAGACGTTCTGAGGTAATTGCCATCTGCAACTCAGAAAATGTCGTAAGTCGCAACTTTTAGATAAAATAAAACTATAAAAGGCATTCAATAGATTACAAAAACCAAAGAACCTAACATAAACATAAAGCTAAAACCTCAAAAGGAACACAAGCATAAAAAACAGGTAGTCCTTACAAGCCCCAAGCTTTGTGTACAAATAAGGTTGGGATAGAACTTTTCGAGCTGCTCCACACGACTCTTTTCCAACTGCAACAATAAAAAATAAAATGCCTATAGTTATTATTCATTGTTCAGACAGCTTCCGATTCTTCTGACGAAACCAAAAATGGAACAAAGTTAGTACCGTGCCACGGGCTGATTTAAGCACTCCATACTTAAACTTTAAGTCATGAGACAGTCTCTCGATCTTAGCCTTCCCTATAAATAAAGCATCGTTTATCAAATGCCTAACAAATATAAACACGATTTTTTTTTAAAAAAAAAACAATAATAATAACTAAGGAGCAAGCATCAAAACCTTGAGCTAATTGTTCTTTGCTTCGACGAAGCTTCTCTTTTAAGTTAGTTAGCTTCTCGCTTTGACGAACTTTCCAATTCAGTTGATCATCAGCTTTCCCCTAATAATAACACAAATCTAAATTAAACAAAACTCGATAAAAAAAATTGAGGCATTAATAAACAAATAAAATTTCCAACTAAGAGAAAGAAATCAAACCTTTTCGGCAAGCACTTCGTTTAATTTCGAATATAAAGAATCGCGATGGCTTTTCAGTGATTTTAACAAAGAATTATACTCATTTAATCTGCAAAGAAAAGTTCATCAAAGCAACAAAAAAGTCAACAGCCTAAAAAAATTTTAAATTCGATGAAATTTTTTAATTTTTACCGACGATTTTCTAATGTACCTGTAATTGACGCAAACGGCGCAAATAGAGGCGCGATTTGAATTGTCGCAAATAGTGCAGTTGCTGGCTTTCTTGGACATCATCTAATTACAAAATCTTCGTCTCCTTCATCAAAAGAAATCGAAAATCGATATCCCTGAAAAAGAAATTAAAAGGGTAAAAGAAAACCGGGTTTTGATTGACGGCAAAATATATTAGTTTCGTTATTTTTAAAGGGAAAAGCGTAGCAGAGGTTGAGCTGAGATGGAA
The DNA here is from genome assembly GCA_038381775.1 of Adansonia rubrostipa. Taxonomy (NCBI): domain Eukaryota; kingdom Viridiplantae; phylum Streptophyta; class Magnoliopsida; order Malvales; family Malvaceae; genus Adansonia; species Adansonia rubrostipa. Next base: position 7,613,425 of record JBBYHM010000016.1, on the reverse strand, counting down.
TGGACGGTGTATGATGAGTCACCAACGGAGACGTATCATGATGGACAAGAGTGCAAGCAAATACGACGCCGCTTGACATTACCTTCTACATGTGGTTTTACGTATGGCCGCGTTATTTCGAGTCCTAGGGTAATTAGTATGATATCGATTCCAAAAATAAATCACAATTTATACTAATTCAGCAATAACTCACAAAATGGGAATCTTTATGAGAGGGAAGAAAATAATTCTATTTTATTGTATAGTTTAAATTATAAATAAATAAATAAAATTAATTATTGATGTAAGTTTTCAATAAAAGTATTCTTAGATCGGATCGTAACATTAAAATTTTTTTATTTTTTTAGCCAAGTTCAATTAGATCTAACTTGAATCTATTCAAAAAACGCATATAATTATTTAAAATAGTATTAAAAATTTTTTATATTAATATTTATAATTAAATTTAAATAAAATAATAATTTAAATTAATTTAGATCGATTTAAATTATAAAATTTTTTATCTAAACCGATTATGAATAGATCTTTTTGTATCTAATGAGGTAAATGAAGTTCAAAGTCTAGTGCCAACCAAGAGAACTTGGCCGAATAGTGATACAGGACCTCAAGCTTCAATAATATGATGGGTTTAAAGCCTATTAAACTCTAGCATGGACCACCTAAATAGTGAGGTATGTAATATTGTGTAAAGCCTGTAAGGTGCAAGTTAGTGAGAATCTGATCCACAGATAATCACAAATTCTTCTTGTATTGTTGAGCATGAGGGAATGTAATGCAATTTTCTTTCATCGGTTGACTTCATTACAATTGTGGCATAAAATATCTTTGGGATAATGCCCAATAAGGGTGATTAATTTACCCCATTTTTTTTCGGTGCTTGCAGTTGGCAAGGATGAAAAATGAGAATATGGTTCTTTCAGAATATGCTTATCATTTCGACCACAAGTTTTCTGGTTTACAGCGAGAATTAATGCTGTTACATAAGGTGAATCAATGTGGACTTCTTATATTTATAAAGTTCTGATAAAAAGTTCTTTAACCAGGCTCTTAAATTTTGCCTTTGCACCAGGTGATTGAAGAACTGGGAAGCATATTCCCTTTGTTTAATGAATATTCAGGAAGTGGAAACGCGTTAGAAAGGGTTCTTGCTTTCGAACTCGAGCTCGCCAAGGCATTGCAAACTAAGAAGAAATCAAGCATCCTTTTTTTCAGAGGTATGCTATGATCCAGAAACGAACGCTAGTCTGCTTTTCTGATTCCTTTTCAATCTTAACTGACAAAACCATTTGATTAAGTCTCCAACTTGTGAGAAGCTCGTGCTCGAGGGAAACAACATGCTTTGGCCGAAGGGGCTTTGGTCAAGTTTTATTTAGTCGAAAAGATGAACGAGGCAATCCTGGTTACAAGTAATATGGGTGCGGCAATCAAACCAATTACCGGTCCTCAGTTACTGCTTGTATACTATTCAGAGAATGCATCTTCACACACTTTTAATTGAAAACCATTTGCAGCCATGTATAATGTATCCAATGAGCGAAAAGAAAACATCGACTAGAAAAGATCTCATGGGCATTCGCTCGGTATATCTTCTCATAGGTGGAATTCCCACAAGATTATCAACCGTCTTTCACTACTGTTCATATCTATTAGTTGTGCTTAGTTCTGAGCTTTCTCTTGACTGCTTTGATTTCTCTCTTTTTGAGCCTCTTTGGCTCATGATATGTCCAACAAGTTTGTGCTGAAAATTCGAATTTTATTATGCATTGCTGTTTGGGGATAGGACATTAAGACAAGGGTAGCTTAAACTCTAGCTAAGCGAATGAAAACATCGAAGAATTTGAGATTATATTTCTCTTGTGGTCCACTTCTTTCTTGAAACATCACAATGATGAGTAAGCAGTGTTCAAAAGTTTCAGGGACATCAATGAGGTAATCAAAGACATGTTGGAGATAAAGGGAAGATATAGAGCTGTAGAGACCATAGTAAAAGAGATGCACGAACTATACTCTCAGCTAAGCTTTCGATTTGCAGAGATCGACGGAAAGAGACAGAAACTCATGATGACTCTCAACAACGTTGGCCTCCCAGAAAACCAAAAACCTAAACCGCGCCTCATCGGCCTCTCTTGAGGACCATTCCTGAGAGCCACAAGAGCAAACTTGAAACTAGATGTCCCGTTTGCCATGTCCCAGAAGTGACCGCTTCGGAGGGTTTAAGTTAATACCTGCTCCTAAACTGTTATCAAATTATCAAAGTCCCTGTGAGTCCACAGGCATTTGTGCTATTGCAGGCTTCAAGTTTTTCAAGTTTGGTTCACAATATTAAAAAAAGCAGAGCAGCTGTAGTTTAGGTGAATACAAATATATATATATATGTATATATTTCCCGTTGGGGTTTACTAGTACCTTAAGGTAATTACATATAGAAGTAACATTTGGATCTTTTTCCCCCAGGTCCTAGTGATGTAACTCTTGTATTGAATAGTGGAACAAATTCTTTGATTGACAGAATCATTTTTACTTCATTACTAGAAGCAACAATTCAAACCTTGTGTCCCTACTATACTAAAAAATAAAAATAATATGAATATATAAATATTAAACTGGATATAAAATAAATTATCAATGCAACAATATATATAGTATTTTAAATATGATTAGAATACGTCATGAAAATACATGATTAGGATTGTCAAATCACAGCCATACCTCAGTTTTGATCTCTGCTTTCTTTGTTTTGCATCACCATTTTTTGTAGCTCTTTTGTTTGCTGTTTACCTGCTTTGCCTCGTCTTTTCTTTTCTTCTCTTCATCCCACTGATGGATGAAAAAGATAATCAATAGTTTGATCGATCTGTTTTGATGCATAAAAGCATAGAGTAGTCAAATCGGTAAAATATCGATTGTTTGTTGAATCCAAGTGACATAAGTAGAAATCAGTATATTGCTTATACAAGTACCTAAACTTGGTCCCGTCATCTAAATTCTAAATTAAAAATTTTAGACTGCACAATGCAGTATGTGTAACAATATGCATGAAAGTATATTATTCGGACTCTTCAAAAAAAAATTTTAAACTCATATTAAACACTCACCCAATTTTTAAAGGCTAGAAAGAAAAAAACAATCCATCATCCATTTGTGTCACCTAAGGTGAGATGCATTGATTTTAAAACAATGAATTACAAGACAAAAGACACTTCACATGACTCTGAAAATCCATAATGATATATATATATATATATATATATATATATATACATGCATATGATTTAAAACTTATATCATGAAGTATTTTTTGTGGGATAAAATCATGATACTTGTGAGTTGACTTTAAGAAGTTTGACAAACTTTTTTTGGGAAAATTTTCCTTTTTTTTTTCTTTTTCATCTTAAGAGTTAAATAACACTAAGTATGATATTTTTGCAGAACATCCCACCATTGCGAAAACAAAAACAAAAAAAAAAAAAAAACCAAGAAATTTCACTATTCTCAAACAAAAAATAATGGGGACATTATTAGAACCATTATTAATGGAAGAAGTGTTATTATCAATATCTGATCAACTGGCTCTTTCTGATGGTGACATTAGAACGTTAGCAAAATATTTATGAACAATTGACTAAGAAACCTTAGGTTGGCATAAATATTCATGTTGGCAAAGATCAAATTAATGAAAGAACAACTGTACATTTGATTCTTCCAGGAAAACAGAATCGTAAACTAATAATTTCGAAGAATTAATGAAGAATCATCATCATTGTGATATATGTTTTGCATAATGGAGAATCTAACACCATTTGAAGTTCATACAATCTTTTATCTTTCTTTTTTTTTTTTTTTCTAAAAATAAAAAATTGTGAGCAATTCAGCTTGAATCTGTCAATGACAGATAAAATGAACAGAGCTTAAAACAGCTGAAAGCACAGCCCCAAGAAGTGAAAGATAAAAACTTAAATTTTAGTTCAGTTAATTTATATAACTATTCTTATGAAATAGCATCCGTCATATCTAAATTTAATATTTTAATATCTATGATTCTTAATTTCCTTCACAACCTCAAAAAGTGAAAGATAAAAACTCAAAATTTAATTTAATTAATTTATATACAAAATGATGTTCAACATATCTTAATTTAGAATGCAGTATGTATGACATTTTTCTTTATTTTTAGGTTGTGGATTTCTTTGTTAAAAAAAATTTAATGAAATTGCAGTCAAACCTAAATAGATGGAAGAAGATCCTTTCAAGCTTGTGTGAAGTGATCATTGATACATCCCATGTGAGTTGCATAGAGTTAAAAAATTGGGCTAAACGACAGAAATAATTGCATAATTGGCCATACGTCAAAGTAGTCTAACCTATTATCCAATTCCCTTTCAAAATGTAACCTTCCATGTGCGATGTTTATACCCATAATTCCATTTCTTTTCTTTCGAAAACAAACATAAAAGGAATTTCTTCGGTGCAAAGGTGTCGTTATGAAGATAAAGAAAAAGAGTTACGGATATTCAGGCTCGAGTTTAAATTTATTGAATAATAACTTTGAATGATGATTGTATAAATTAATTAAGTTGAATTTCAAATTAAAAGAAATAGTTACATGGAAAGGATTTCAATGAACTCAAGAATTAAAAAAAAAGGAAAACAAAAAAATTATCACTATCAAGAAAAATCTATTAAGCAATTACCAAATGAAACAAAATACTAACAAGTATCATATATCCTTGGAAGCCTCTATTATCTTGGGTGTAATTGAGTTAAATCAAGTTTAAACAATGAGAAATTCGGACTTAATTTAAAGTTCACGATTAAAATTTCAACTTAAGCTCTATTGATTTTTATTGTTATAGTTTGAACTCAATTTCAAAATAAAAATTAAATTATTTAAGCTCATTAAGTTAAGCTCGTTTACCTAAAAAATGAGTTACATTCTTATACTCAATTTCAAACCCAAATATTTGGACTCAATTTTGACTTAAATAATTTCAATATTGATTAAGAATAATAAAAATATACATTAAAAAAACTATTTTAAACTTATGAAATTCGCGATTTAAAAATTAAGATATTTAAACTCGAATCATTTGATAATTTAAATTAATCAAACTTAAACTTGAAAATAACCGAATCTAATATTAATATTTTTCTAAAAAAAATCCAAATAACTTGTGAAACCGAATAAATTCTCTTAGTAGAATACCACTAACCTTAAAAAAGGCATAAAAAAGGATTAACTTGCTCTTATTACATCAATGAAAATGGCCGCCAAAAAGGAGAAAATTGGAGGAACAGTTACAAAAAAGTCAATTAAGCCTAAAGCTGCTCAACCTTACATATTTCGAATTATCCCAGAAAACTGGGAACATTTTTTTTTAACTCATTTTGAGGAGTTTCAGCTACCTAATTAACTGTGCACTGGCCTGATTGGTGGCACTGGCAAACCGAGAAAACATGTAGGACTTGCTCTGACACTACTATAATTCAAGCATTTTCCACCATTTGCCGCAATCCCATTCTCGATCGGAGTTTCGGCAGTGGAACATTTCACTATTGGCTCTGCAATCCCGGGGAAATCATTGTCTTTAAGCAAAGTTTCAACAATGGTGGTACTCTTTTTATGATCATCTTCGGCATTGTTAATGTTGTTGCTGTTATTGTCGAAAACATTGACTTGATGAGCCTCTTCGAGCTTTGATTCTTTATGGAGAATCTGCTGCTTGAAATCGTGAATCTCTTCGTTGTCGTCGAAGGGTACGAGGTGCAAGATTAAACGACCATTGGATCGGTGAGCCCGGATATATTCATTGTGTCTGACCTTCTCTTCTCGAAGAATCAACCGCCCATCGCTAGTGTAATACCTTTTTAACACCCATGGCATATGCGACGGCAGATTCTTGGCTCGAGCAAGCGACGGAATTGGCGGCGGAAGCTCCCTCTTCATCATCCTCCGGCAACATTGTGGTTGCTTCCCACGACTCTGACTGCAAAATCCAGCATACTTATCGTCATTATTAACACATCGAGAACCAACAACACCACCACCGCTGCCGCCGCAAACTTCCCCTTCGTTATTGTTATCTAGATCGAAGCAACTCTCCATGCCAATGTAATCACCGATCAAAGACGAAGAAGACGATGGGGAAATGACGCTCGAAGTCATCATGCAAGAATCGCAATCCGTTTCAGTTTGGCTGTTCTTAGTACATAAGGTTAACTATTCAAGACCAAGGTGCGTCTCTGCTGATGGTGAACATCTTTGGGTCTGCATATCCAACTGAATAATGGATTTTGGCTTTGGGCTTGAGATTTTTTTTTTCTTAAGTAACAAAACTTGAAGTGGATGAAGATAAATTGTGAGAGAAAAAAA
>JBBYHM010000016.1:7520617-7532231 GCA_038381775.1 Adansonia rubrostipa | reverse complement strand
TTTTTCTTTTTTCTTTTTCTTTTTTTTTGAATCTGCTATTTCTACTCAGAATTTCTTTCTTTTTTAAAATTTTTTAATCTGTTTTTGAATTGTAGTGATTCAGTATTTTTTTAAGCCCATTTTTTTGTTTATCAAGAATTCCCTTCAATGGCTGTCCAAATTATTTATGGACTCCAAACCAAATGCCATTCCAAGCACAAGGCTTTGAAACATGGCATTAATTTGCATGCTGGTACACGTTTGATAATCAAGGTCCTTGGTTCTAGGATTTTTAAGCTTTTTGCTCGATTCTTGATGATATTGGCCTTGATCATTGTTCTACTTCCTTGGTCGGGAATAAGATTCATTATCAATGACGAATCTGCTCGCCCTGCTGAATCAATTATCCCTAATGTTGTCCCTGATGATCGCATTAATCTCGAACTTTTGCCATTGTTGTTGAATGATTTGAACAAGGAAGGTATTCTGAAATTGGGACACAAGGGGCTATTGTTAAGCAATAATGATGAAGAAGCCATTCATGGATCCTTGTTCTTGAGGAAGACTGATATGGAATTCAGTTCTGTGACGGATTTGGAACGACAAAGGTCGATCCCAAACGAGTCCTTTGATTTCATCTTCACCCAAAACTTGCGAACAGCCCCGGAATTCATCGATCGAACTCTGAAAGTTGGCGGCCTTGTTGCTGTTCAGCTGAGTGGAGGGACCTCGTATTCATTCGACAAGCCATCTAATTACAGGATTGTTTACTTCAGGAAATTCCAGTCAAATGTCTTGGTTATGAAGAAAATGGAGCAATCAAGGCCAATCTCAAGCACCCAAAGGCGGCTTTTTGGTTATTCATCTGAAGCAAAGAAAGCAGCATTGAAGAAACTTGAAGATGTGCTTCTTGAACCACCAAGAGCATCGTCAGGGACATCGAAAACTTACCTGAAACGAACCAAGTACTTGCCGGACTTATTGGGCGACACCCTTGAAAGCTACCCTCGTCGAGTGTTCATTGATGTAGGCTTGCCTGAGAAAGATGGTGGCAGTGGCACCAACTGGTTCGCCAAGCACTACCCAACAAGGAATCTTCAATTCGAGATGTACAAGATTGAGACTCTCACCCAGGAGTCTTCGAGCTATGAGGCGCCAGCTGCGGCGGAGATTGGGATGTCAGATTGGCTGAGGAAGAACGTGAAGGAGGTTGAGTATGTGGTGATGAAGGCTGAGGCTGAGGTGGTTGAAGACATGGTGAAGAGCAAGGCCATTAGGTTGGTTGATGAGCTATTCTTGGAATGCAAGCCTCAAGGGCATGGTGGAAGGAAGAACATGAGCAAAAGGGCTTATTGGGAATGCTTGGCTTTGTATGGGAAGCTAAGGGATGAAGGTGTTGCAGTGCATCAATGGTGGGGTTGACTGAGTTTAAAATTTTAAATAAGTAGAGAGTACCATATTTTAAGGTGAGAAAGAGATAATAAAAATGATAATATATTACCATAAAAATCATTAAAAAAAAGCAAAAATAATATCTTTTTTTTTTCCTTTCTAATTCCAAGTTTGTTACTTATCTTTAATGTAATTGGCTTTTAAATTTCGTTAAATGATTTTGGATTATGATGGAGTTGGTGGGTTTTTCCTTTTCTTATAATAGAATTTCAAAGTTGGCTTATTTATATTGTTTTGTGGAGATATTTACATTCATTATAATATTATTGAATAGTTTTGTTACATTATCATCTTTTAATTGCCTTAATCATGCATTATTGATCTATTCGTAGCTAAGTATACTTTCATCGAACACTTAAAAATGTGATTTAATTACGTTAATTATATGTAATCATTTAAATATATAAAATACTTAAAATAATTAAATACATTCGTGTTAAGTAAATATTTTTATTTGACATTTATCTTCAATTCAAGTAACATTAACATTACTTATAATTAAGCTACTTCCATTTCATTTCACAATTAAAAACTTAAAGATATTACATATATATAATCACCAAAACAACAGGATTTTGTCCGGTTTATTAACGACATCTATTTTTTTGTTACAAAGAAACAGTAAAGCTTAGCCTTAACCACATGAAAAGCAATTAGGCAAATAAAGATCAATAAATAACAAAGCCAATAAGACTAGTTACATTCGAGTCGAATTATAAAACTTATATTTAATACAAATAAGGATAGATTATTCGACTTATAAACAGATTTAGTTACAAACTTCACGAGCAATTCCCAAGCGAGAATTGGACACATCGAAGAGAATCCTGTGATTCTGCTGCTGCAAATTGGCTATCACATTCATGGCAGCGTTCACATTGTTTGGGACCGGCGCAATGGCCAAGCAAGCGCGTGACCCTGCGCTGGTATGTAAGAAGCTGTTCTCCATTGGCAATTTCATGGACAAGCCTTCAAAATGTAATGTTATTAAAGGCGCCTGAGCTTCTGCTGTAGCGTCAAAGCATGTCTCAAACACTCCTATTCTTGAAAATGGGCCTTTCACATGCTTCACAAATTCATCTCGGATTGCCTCATAAAGGGGTTGGACGAATCGGGTCACGACCGTACCCGAATCAATTATAGTCCCTGCCCCGGTGTTAGGGTTAAACACTAGGTACTCGGGGGCGATGGGGACCCGTACCCGGCCTACACTTACCCCAGTTAGGTTAACATAGTAAAGTGAGGGCCGGTGTGGGTTCTTTAAGAGCGGGGTAGTCCGAATAATCTTGGGTTGACCCATCGGTCCAAACTTGAGAGAACCTGAGAAGTAGTAGGACTTGAAACTGGGTAGACAATATGAAAAAACACCTGAGTAGTGTGGCCCGGATTGTGAAATCAGTGACAGGGGCCCCCGGCCCAAACCCAAAAGCCCTTGGGGTGGGACTGACCCACCGGAGATGGTGTTAATACATCCAAAAGCAAAATTCGGGACAATGTCATTGGCTAATCTCAAGGAATCTTGAACCAAGTTGGCCGAGAAGGATGAATCGCCACCATAGGATTGGTTAAAAGAGCAAGCAGCAGCCCCATTAGCGGGGCACGAGAGTCCTCGGACCTGGGTGCATTGAGGCAAGGCGCAACCCAACGAACCATAACTAGAAGAAGCGTTGGGCGAGAAAGTGGTGGCCGAGCAACCGACGCAGCCGGAGCAAGGGACCCAAGCGACATCATTACTAGTATCCAGCACCATGAACATGAGCTGACCAGGGGTGCCAAGCTTGACCCTGACGACATAGTTGCCAATGTTGAGAACTTGTTGGCCTGAAGCAATTGGAACGGCAGTGGTCTTTTGGGCCACCAGGGTGGACAAGTACTTGACCCTGGCTGGGTCTTTTGAGGCCATGTTAATGACAGTGTCGAGCCATGAGTCAGCTGGTTTAGGTGGGTTAAATGGTGAGCATTTGCCGTAGATTGGAATGACCGAGAGGTCGCCTGAGTTGTCGGGCTGATAGGCGCAAGGGTCTAAAGCCTTGGTCGTGGAGATGAGAAGAGCAAAAAACAGGAGTTTGGCAGTGAAGTCCATGGCTCAAAGCTAGAACTTCAGCTTGGAGGAAAGGTCAGTGGGATTTTAGTGAGTTTGCACTTTGCATTAGAAATGAGAAGCCAAGAAGATTTTATACATGCAATTAGTGTAATTAGAATTACCGAAATATCCTTGTAATTATGATAGGCTGAAAGCTCTTGAATGTATTTGGTAGACCTGCCGTTAAGAGAAGGATACGATCACATAATACATGTATTTATATATATATATATATATGCATATGTATTTTAAATTTTGATATTTAAGATTGTAAAATATATTTTAAAAAATTAAAAATATTTAAATATTTAAAATATATATTTAAAATACTAAAAATGTCTTACGATCTTGAGATGTATGCCGACAATAATTTGCCTGACAATAGAAAAAAATCTGAGGGTTCAAAGTGGGCCCCAATCATCACGCAGAGAATAGGGCTGCAAAAATTATGTCCTTAAGCACAATGATGTTTGATAATTCTTAAAAAGGCCCCCAAGCCAAAGCGGAAACCGAGGCCAACATGACGACAAAGTTTGGATGCAACGGGTCGAAGGGACAAAGGACAAACCAAGGCTTGAGTTGAGTTGAGTTTAAAGACAGCGTAGAAGATGTACTGCCTTAATTTAAGCATGTCTTCAAACTTTGCCCCTTCTTATCTACCAAAGCCTCAATCCTATCAAATTCAGCCATAGTCGGAAAAAAAATTAAAAATTAATTTGAATTGTGAAGTTCAATTTAGTTTTTATTTGAATATTAATTAAATATATTTAATTTAATTTAATTTTTAATTTATAAATTAAAAAATTATAATTATTTAAATCAATTTAAATTTTATTTTTATTTAATTTTAAATTAAATGTTAAAACATAAAATAAATACTTTATAATATTTTATTTGTAAAGTAATAAAAAATTTTAAAAATATTATAAAAATATATATTTTTTAAATTTTAAAAAATAATAAATCAAATTCATCTGCATTCGAAATATTTACTTTTTTTTTAAGTCCCCGTTATAATAATAATAAAAAAAATGACCGGGTTGAGAAATTGGAGGGTATTATTGGAATAAAGGATGAATTCAGTTATTGTGCTCGTGAATCCCTGCTGCTGCTATTTTGTCCCGACTACCTAAGTTTTGCATGAGGGAATGAGATGCGGTCGGTCACGGGCTCACATAGACCATAGCCCCTTCTTTTTCATTTCTTATCCGACTGAACTGTGGCCCACAATCTGTAAATTCTGTCAGATTAAGATCAGCTGAACTTAAAATCATCTGCAGATTCCAACAGATTTGCTCTTGCTAGACAAATTTATACGCACTTTATTTATGTTTGTAGATTTTATATAATCATAACTCGTGCTATCAATAATCTTATTTGCTATATTTTTTGTTTCGGTTGCATATTGAAAGTTCATTCATTATCAGTGATCTTTTCGTTTTATTTTTAAGTGTTTATTTTTTTAATTTTATAATAATAATAAAAAGCATGATACATTGATATGAAATGTGATTTTTCGCTCAGCATGAGGAGTTTGTACACGTTTTTAGTTAACCATGTCGGTGTTTTATAAGCAATTGCTATTTATTATTTAATCTTTAAAATAAAAAAAGAGCAATTTTCTTTTAGTCGACCTGTTTTAATTACCCATGGCGTTAGTAATTTATTATCTACTAAAAATGCTTTAATTATCTGAAAACAATTTACTGACAATTTTAAAAAAATTAAAAGGTCTTTTTTTTTTTTTTTTTAACTTTGACTCCTCAATGATTTGTAAGGGCACCAAACACCAGCAAGCTCACGAGATTGTCCTATTCAGAACATTACTACTTGTTGTCTTATGGTAATCTTTAATTATTGGCCGAAAAAACACAGTGAAGAGTGGGGAACTTTGCCACAAATGTCGGTTCTTGAAAAATTTTATAAATTCTAGTTCGATTATATTACCCAATTAAATTCTCATGCAATCTTTAAAAAAAGAAAAATCTATTGAATATGCACACCAACTCAATTAACTTTGTGCAAAGTGCCTTTTTTTCTTTTTCCTTTAACTTAAGAGCAGACTTAAGTCCGTTAAGTCATGCAAGCCGTATGCCTAGAGATACTCAAGCAATCTTCCAACACATATAATGCACTACTTGCAAAGGAGGTTACTCAAAACAAGTCCCACCTAGTCAAAAATAGCAAAGTAAATCTGCATATTTATTGGTTTTTCTATAGACATGTAATGCCGTACACTGCAAATTTGAAGTTTTATTCGGTATTTTAAAGATGATACGAGAGAGATATTCTGATTGCAAAAAAGAGTTTAGATTAAAAGAAAATTAAATCTATTTAAAAAAACGAATTGAGCTTAAGGTATAATATTATTTTAACAAGTTCGATTCACTTTACTACTAATCATACAGAATTTTAAGAAATATGTATTTTTTTTTTTTATCAAATTTAGACAGAATGAATTATGCTTTTAGATAATAACCAATCAGACCTAGACAAAATTTTTTACTCATAATCCGAGTCGAACAAGACCTAAAGTAATCATAACATTCGTTAATACGAAACCTCAACCAGATCCGATCCAGACAAATCTAATTTAAAGTGAACCGCAAAAGTCAATTCCATTTGTATGTAACAGGATAAATTTCAAAGGCAACTTAGAATGATTTTCCCATGAGCTCTTCATTATTTTTCCTAGCTGGCTCACAACCACCTTATTTACTTAATGGCTGCATGAATTTCATGACACTCGGTGCCATTAACCTTTTTTTCATTGATATAAATGTAGTTAATCAGCTAGCAACAAATAATCAAACCTTTCCTTTTCTTTCTAACAATAGGTTGATATTAGATATACAACAGTCACAAATCTTAGAAATAATCTCTGAAATTCAGTATGAAAGTCTGCATTATAATCTTGGTACTTCAAAGAACAGATAAAAGCAAGATCAAGCCCCAAGGATTAAAAACAAATAGGGAAATAGGAAACGAAACCAGAAGTGCAAGCAATAACTTAGAACAAAAAATCGAATTTATTAAGGCTTTTAAAGGTGTACACAAACACAACCAAATTACTACAAATTGATACAAGTAATGGCTCATAGAGGGATGGTATGGTATATGTAACCTTTCATTCAACGAAAGCCAATTGACGCGAATTTACAATAGCTAGAGCACAGCATAGCTTCTAACGATTTCACTCCCGGTGGCAAGTCTGCAACAACAACCCCATATAGAACAAGACAACAATACCATTCACGTATCGCAGAACCACTACATAAGAACACCATCATTTTGCTGAGCATTAGCACAACAGGTAAACAATTGAGCATAAGCCAATGCTCATAACAAAATTCATAAGAGGGAACGGAATTTCACCAAACAAAGTTCGGGATGGATAGAATAAAGATAAATCATGTTACTGTATAATGCCTCTTCTGTTTAAGTTACCGCATGCTGTTGCATATTCCATATAGTAGCCCATAACCATGCTCACCTATTTGGTAAACTTAGGTAATACATATACATATCAAATCTAAATCAAGGAAAAGCACATGACATTTATTCTTTTAGTGGTCAAGTACAATAAATTTTTTTAAGTGGATAGACAATTCATGTGCCTCAAGTGGATTATTAACGTACCTTGATGGAACAAAATGTGCATGTATGTCATTGATGATCCAACAGTGATGAGAAATTTAAACATTGAATATATATATATATACATATAATTTGCATTAAAAAGAATAAAAAATAGAAAACAGAGTTGTTTTAATGCATAAAATTGAGATGGAGAAGCAAGATACAACTAAAATTATGATCTAGACTGGTTAACATCAGGAAATCAATAAAAAGCTTCATATCCATGAACCATGGTGCAGTTTTAGGTGACGTGGCTTATCAAAACCCTTTCCATTTTCTTTGACAACTTTGTAGAAGCAGTTATATATTTATATTTATAGCAATAGAGGAATCAAGGTAAGAGATGTGACCATTTTCATTTTATATTTCACAATATCACATACAAAATGATCACTTGGTACTTTGGTGTATCCTTGAGAAACTTGACAATAAATCAAGATCCTTCAAAATCTAAATGCTGGATCACAATTACAATAACCTTACAACCTTTGGGCATCAGATTCTAGTAGTATTATGAAGAGGAGCTCAATTTAAAGACTAGAAAGTGATCAGCTGTTACTTAAAGGCATGGAATAATCATAAATTTTTTACTCAATGAGGAGCAATAATTGCTGGTCTATTTAGAGTTTCGACTAGACAGCAGATATTAAATATACAAAAGCAGAACTTCAAACACTATCAAGAGCAAGAAACAAAAAAATTACTTTAAAGGAGCACAAGATGCAAATGATGTACATCCATGCACATTGCCAAAAAAAAAAAAAAAGGAGCTTAGCTCCTCATCAACACATCTATATACATATTTGCGATCAATGACAAGTTTATAAATTATAGTAAATTATTAAATAAGAAGAAGAAGAATAAATGGACCAAGACTTTTCATATATCGTTGTTCGATGCATACCTACTTAAGCTTGAGAGGAAGTGTCCTTGCTCTTTACAATCATAACAGGGCATTGTGCATGGTTGGTGCAGTAGTTGCTTACACTTCCCAAAAACATTCTGTTGACATACAACATTATGAATTTTATCCCGATAAGCATTATGACAGATCATAACTTTGTAAGGTATTTTCACTTTTGGTTGCCTGTATGAAGGTTTATAATCAACAATTCCCATGATATTTATAAGACTAGAAAAGATGCCTCTAAAGTTTAAATGTATGCAATAGCAACATCTGATGAATACTGTAGGATGACATTAGATTGCACCATGACCTCCTATTTTAGTTTTTTACTGCTCCTTAAAGCAGATTAGAGGCATCTCACGGAAGAGATGCTCTTTTCCTCAAGCCACTTTAACATTGCCACATGGTATCCTCAAAATAATAGTGATTTCAAAAAAATCATAGCTACGAGATAAATAAAACTTGTAGGGGATAGCTATTAATATTCATTCATTTTAAAATCACAAGAAGAAAACTATTTCTCCGAATAAACTACAAAGCACACATGTAACAGTGATTCAAAAGACTTCTATTACAATGCATTACTCTATCAAACAAATTCACAAGTCCAGCAATACAAATGTCTAATTTACCTTTCAATTAAAAGCTATTATAAATGATAAGCATCTGCAATAATAGAATCTATGCTAGCTTGATTGGCTTCCTCTAGTCGCTATTCTCATGCCTGATTAGTGATCGTTATTAAGAAGGTAAAACCATTTAACAACAATGTCAAATATGAAATGAAATATTCTCCATTATTGTATCTTAGCATTAAATTTTTTGTTATAAAACTTGTAATGATAACAAACAACAGATGTGAACCATGTGACTCCAACTCTTCATTTTTCCTGAAGTACACATGTCTGACATCAATGTCTGACGCATATAAGGACACGGAAAACTTGGAAAAAATAAAACAAATTCAAACGCGAGTCTGAGTAATATAAGATGTAAATAACACAAACTCAATCAGCATGTAATTGAAGGCGTCTAACCAATAAATTATTACCATTAATATGGTCTAACTAGAACGAAGCTTTCAATTCAACCAGTCCATCAGCCCTTTAAAACAATTTGACCAATTATGTTGACAAAGAAAATTAAGTTGCAAGGAGGAGAATATACCTCTTAATAGGGCCAAAAGCCCGGGACCCCATCACAAGCAAATCAGCATGCAAATTTTCAACTACTTCGCAAATCTTTTCCTTTGGATCCCCAATTACAACTTGCGTTTTCACGTTTGCCTGAATTAGAAATATTCCAGTTTTAATCATTGTTTCTCAGCATGTTAAAAACCCAACAATAATAATAACTACAATTGTGAATTTAATCAAATTAATTCATTACTTAAGGTCAAATATCAAAAGACGTTCTGCGAATATAAGTTAATTATAGCAGTACTCTATAGTTAAAAATAATGATAAAAGAAAACAAACCTTTTTCTCAGCGCAAATCTGCAGAGCATAACTCAAAATCACTTCAGTGATTCTCTTCTGGTGCGCCTCGATGGCCGCCGTGAATGCAGGAACCTCAATGTCGCCTAAAATTAAATTTAAAAAAAAAAATCAATTCGTACATGGAATAAAATAATCCAATCCAATCCAAAGCATGACAAAGAAGTGGTTTAACTGGGCCCTCCGAACGGGATGGCGCCGGGACTGAGACCAGCAGCAATAGACGGAGGAGACTGGACGTGGAGGATGAGGAAGTAACCGGGAGATTCGGTAGAGTCGGAAGTAGATGATCGGAGCTTGAGAGTATCGAGCGCCCATCTTAAGGCGTCCATGCTCCCTTCGCTGCCATCAACGGCAACGACCACGCATCCTAAATCTCCAGACATGACTTCCGACGGGTTCATTGACTTTCGCGACATTCTGGTGATTATCGATGGTCTGCGTCTCTCTTTGCTTTCTCAGCGTGGCTGGTTTCGTTCGCCGATAACTCGAGTTGCGTGCAGGGCTCGACGAGTCTATCTGGGATTGGCTCTTCAAGCGCGCCAATGGCCAAATAAGAGAAAAGTGGGGCGAGCTTCGGCTTTGGTGGCGGGTGCTGACCAAACTTGCCGGCCCCTAAGCCCAAACTTTATCGGATCAAATGGCCAGCATCCAATCCAATGGGTCAGCTACTAAATATCGATCGAGAATGAGTTTTTCTTCCATTTGGGCCTCCTGCTAAATTATATCTATACTATTATAAAACGAACGTCTAAGTTTGATGTCATAATTTAAGTGATACAAATTTAGTTACTTAATTTATAAAAAACTAACTAAATTTATGATATTAAATAATAAAATAAGAGGTATGATTATAATTTAATTTTTTTATTATAAATGTTAAAAAAATCATAGTTTTTCTCTAAAAAACTACAATATAAAAAAACCATTTTATTTTTCCTAAAAAATTATTCACATTTTATTAAAAAAAACTATTTTTTTAATTACCCACTCCATGGTGTCCGTATCTTTATTAATATAAAATGAGTGATTGAGTTTGGTGTCACTAATCAACTCAGTCACTCTTTTTATAAAAACGCCTAAAATATAATTAATAATAAAAGCAAATAAGTATAACATCGAGGTATTTTTGGCACTTTAAATTTTTTAAAACTTTTTAAAGTTCAAAAACTACCCATCTTTATAAAAAGACTACCCATAATCTTTAAAAAAAAATAGTCACATTAATAAATATTTTTATTTATTTTATTATATATAATAGGAGTAATTGAGTTTGATATCACTCGACTTACTAAACTTGAGTGAGTTTGTATTTTTATATAAAAGATAAAAGCTAACCACTAATTAAAGTTAAAAAAAATTAAAATTTATTCAAATGTTTCTTAACTACTCACATAGTGGATGTTTTATAATCTAGTATATAATCTCTAACTCAGTAAAACATCATTGAGTCAAGTAACACAACTCAATGGGAAAATGACCAAAAAAATTTTAATTTAGACTATAATAAAATTATAAAATAAATGATAAATATGTTGTTTAGTATAAATATAAATATTTTTAATTAATTTTATTTTTTAAATATTCACCCTAAACAAAGGCTATCCACTACTTTAATTTTAAATAATTTCTTTATTAGTTTTCTTTATCTCACTTTAATTATGAGTGTGCCACAATCTAATAGGTATAAAATGCTAATTAAATACTGCTATTGTATGTATAAAAAATTATATTTAATATATTATTTTTCATAAAATTAAAATAAAAATTGCATTAAATATAATTTTGATATTATTTAACATTTTTATTTTTTGAATAATACTATTTATATTAATATTTTTTTATAGAGAGCTGTATTATTCAAAGAAAAATCCAATGTGCAAAATACTGTACTTTATATTTATCAATTAATAAATAAAATCAATTTCAAGTCTAGAAATGTTATTTATAATAAACGAAGATGAGCATAATAATATTGAAAAATGATTTTTTTAAGTAATTTGTTATAATTATCTGATAATTAAGATTATAAATGATAATATTTTAGATATATTTCAT
>JBBYHM010000016.1:7477525-7507923 GCA_038381775.1 Adansonia rubrostipa | reverse complement strand
GTTCACAGATCAAGTTACGATTTAAAAAAATTTAAATTTTTTAATTAAGTACGAATTCAACTTAGTTCATTCAAATTATTTATATTTATTATTTATAATTAATAAAAATTAAAAATATTTTTATATTTTATAATCAAATTAAATAATTTTTTATTATTAAATATTAATTTGGATTGAATTAAATGGTTAGGTATGTGGATAAGTCTAACCCTGTCTTGTTGTGGAACCTTTTTCCCATTTTTAACAATCAAAATATTGTGTTATTCCAGCCGATATGAATGGCAAAGGGGCAAAGAGATCGCTTCCAAAATGTGGGAAGTAGCTGGCGAGATCGATGAGGTCCAATCATTCATTTTTCCTAATGCAAGTTGCACAGTTTGAGATAAGAAGAGCAGTAAGTTGCCTATTTAACCACAAAAAAAAAAGAGTAAACAAGGCGGTGTTAAGAAATGAAATTGAATCAATTAAATTGAAAAATCGATTAAATATTTAGTGTAATATATATTTTATAAAATTAAAATTTTTTAAATTAGTAAATATTTTAAAAATCAGTTTTAAACTCATTTTTATTTTTAAAAATTTATTTTATAAAATGATATTTAAACATTTAAACTTCTAAATTATATCAAATATCATAATATTTATCTAAATATATATCTTTTATTAAATATTTATTATATTTGATATTTATTTAATACTATTTTTAATGTAATAAGTTTATTCATTTAATTTAATTGATTTAATTAATTAAATCAATAATCATAATTTTCACTAATTTAACTTTTAATACTTTTTCTTTTTAATCATCGAAACAAAGAAAGATAATGATCTTTCCCAAGCTAGGTCACGTTGTCATAATTTTAGAAGGCATTGCATGGGAAACTCCCAACCATTTTCTCGGTTTTAAAAACACCATAGGATAATGAAAAAGGTGAAAAGATAAGGACATTAATGGAGGCTAGTTTTGGTAAGTTGATTCTAGAGGTTTATGGATTGAATTGAGACGTGGTTGAATTTTTTTTATTTAAATTGAATTAAGTTTAAAAATTTATTTTATTACTTAAAATAATATTAATTAAAGATTTATATTAATATTTATAATTAAATTTAAATAAAATATTATTTTATTATATAAATAATAAATTAATTATATTAATTTAAATTATAAAATAATTTACTAAAATTTTATTTAATACAGATCGAGTGGGCTGCTAACCCATTAATTGGTCAAGTTGAAACTAATCATGGCAGTCAATCTATGACTAATCACATAATTTACCCTAACTTTAATATTTTTATTAGAGTCTTACGTTATTTGATTTGATTTTTTGCTATTGTTACTCAAAACTTTTGTGAAAAGCAAAAGGTTAGAACCATACTTATTTCCGCGGAGCAAATATTTCTGATATCTTAATAAACTCGTTGAAGGTTTTCTTTGGTTAACAAGAAAATCAAGAGATCTCCACAAAATCGTTTGATCTTTTTAAATGAATTTAAAGAGTCAATTATATACATATATACACGTTACGTTCTAATTAATAAAATATTTATAGACTAAGTTACTGTCAAAAAATTTTTAATTTTATTATTAAAATCTGAAATAAATTGATTTTGAATAAAAATATTAAAAAATATAATTAAAATTTAAATTTTAATATAAATAATCGAGTTTGAAATATAATATAAGAATCAAACTTTTCTTTATAAAGTAAACGGACTTAATCAAATGAATTTAAATATTTTAAATTTTATTTCGAATTAAACTTAAATTTCAAAATAAAATTCAATTGAATATATATTAAATTTTGAATTATAAATTTTAAATCAAATTTGAGTTTACAATTATTTAAACTCGATCGAATTCAATTTCGGTCAAGACTGCAGTATTCAAATGAAGCATGAGTTTCCCTGGTTCATTAAATTGGCCATTGCCATGTAACTCTGTATTCTATGCCTCAAAACGTTTTAGAAAAAACACGAAAACACCCACCTACCTGGCTTTAGGATTCAACCGCCGTTAGACTAACAGTTCCCACCGCTAGTCAACCACTTTCGCCAGGTCCTTGATTTCAACTGTGCATTTATTATTTTTGGTAAGCAGACGTACCCTTGATTTTATAACACTTTTTTTATAATTAATTTTGCATTACTTAAGTTATGAAATTAAATTCAATCATAAATTTTATATTAATATACTAGCATAGACAATAATTGTTCCATCAATGCAAACCATATTAGTTCTACTTACAACAAAAAATTGTCATTAATTCTTGCTCATTTTCACTAATTACCATTACTACTACTACTACTACTATTATTATTATTATTATTATTATTATTCTATATTTAAACAAATATATCCAATATGTAGAAGTCAAAATTTTCTGGTTCCAGTCCAAACCACCATGATCATGTATGATGCACGATTATCTTTGGCCTTTAAAGAGCTATATGGGACTTGTTAACCACTTGTAATTACCACAATTAAATTTGAATATACAAGATGATGCAAGAAAAAATATCTAAAATCTAATCTATCGCATTATAAAAATGACTAAAGCCACTTGTTAACCAAAAAAGAAAAAAAAAACTTTCAATAAATTAAGATGAATATGATGTTTCAAGATAAAGTAAATAGTTAGATTATTGTTGAAAAGGATGAAGACAGTGTGAATCAAGGAAAAGAAGGCAACATATGTCGTCATGTCGTAGCTTTTTGATTTCGTGCCCACAAATCTCAATCTTTAATGGATCTATACTATCGGAAAGTAACGGCCCATTTTCTTTTGCCCAGTAAGGGCCGAGGTTAAAAAAAAAATTGCAAAAATATAAAAAACCCAAATTGATAGACGATGTCGTATTACTCAAATGCCTAAAATGAGTTGGAAGAATGTTGGGTCGGCGAGTCGTTTTGTTTTATTTTTTATTGGCTAATTCACAAATGGCCCCAGTATTATATTATTTTTTAAAATTGAGTATCTTAAAAAAATTTTAACTCAAATTAATATTTTTATTATAATTCTATTAAACATATAAATATTTTACACTAATAATATTAAATAAATATTAATATAATATTTAACATTTAATAAATTTATAATACTCGATAAAATGATATATTATTATTATAAAAATATTACGTATCACTATAAAATATTAAATATCGTATCAATACTTATTAAAAGATATTAATATAAAATAACTGTACGTTCGATGATTATAAATACTTATTAGGGTCAAATCTTTTTTTAAGTATTCAATTGCAAATGTGATAGAGTATAAGGCTATTAGTGTAATTAATCCATTATTATTTTGTATGGTATCAAACTTCATTAATTAACCCATAAGGGCAAATCTTGAAATTAAAATTAAAATTAAACTATTCGATAATATTCTCCTTCTTTCCATTCACCTTCTTCTTTGTTACTTTTCTCACTCAAATTTTTTATTCGCTTATTATATCTTTATTTCCTCGCTCTTTGATTTCTCACTTTTATTGAAACAAGCTCGAGAACTCATCAGAATCCAGATCTGGTGTCATAAACCCTAGAATTCAAGACACGATTTCAGTTGTTTGATCTGATCAGGTATTATTTTTATCTTCCGCAACTAACAACTACTTTATTTCTCTGATCTTTAATATCATTTTGCGTGAATGATCGACAAATATCGATGAAATTTTCTCTTCATTTTGTTTGCTTTACAAGATTTATAATCTTTAATAGCTTGTTCCTGAATGTTTGCTATTTCAAAGAATGTTCGTAATGGCTTCCATTGATCATCTTTTTTTATAATTGAAGTTTCTTCGTGAAATTGTAATTAATAGGGTTGATAGTAATTAATTAAAAAGACTTAAGCTCTTATTTTTTGTTGAGATAGAATTTTCTGTGAAAGAAGAGGAGAATCGATTTAGAATTGAGATGATCGAAATTAATTAAAAAGAGTAAATAAAAAACGAAATTTGGTGCGAATTATTTGATAGACTGACTTTATAACTGCCTACTATATTGAAGCATTTGAGTGTGGTTTAATATGAACAGCTGGGTAGATCTTGGCTAAAAGTGATGGTCTGGAATGGCCATCTATTTATTGATTGTTGGATTATGAAGCTGTAGTTATTGCAAATCTTGGCGGCAAGCATGAATATTGTGAAAGGTGTGGCCGACCTTATTCGTCGGACATCTAGTGGCCAAACTGGAGATTCATCAGGGGCACAAGGGGAGAGGTTGTGTCCTCCTACTCCAAGGATTCGCTTCAGGTACTGATGCTCGATGATTGTTATTTATTTATTTATTTTTATTTACAAATTTCGATTAATGTGGGCATGTGGGTGATATAATGTAGTTTCTGAGTGAATGAACTTTGGAAATGCTTTGGCACTTTAGTTTAAACTTAATTTTTGAACAACTTGATTAGTTCCTTATTTGGCGAGAGTCTAGCTGTACCTAATTTGTGGTCTGGAGCAATTCATGTATTTTGTTGTGTCATAATCTTGTTTAAGGCATTTTATATTTATATTGATTTTGATATGTTAATAATTTGTATTATATTGATTTTGAAAATGTATTCGTGTCGCGTTGTATATTATGTACTTTATACGTGTCATATTCATATAATCATGTCTTAAATTGCTAGGTCTACTTTGGAGGCATAGACTAATCCATTGGGTGCTGTTGCATGCACTTGATTCCTTAAGTTGTTGCCCATAAACCACCATTTTATTCAAGCTGAACTTTTATTAGTTGATTTAATTATTCATTCTTTTTGGTATTATCTTCCAGTGAAGTAGGTGATGAGGCAGTTTTGAGTTCACTGTGGGAGAGATATGAGAAAACTGTTGATAAGGTATGCCCCCATGGCTGAGAAGTTTCGAACTTCTTTTCAAGTTATTCTAGTTTCAGTATACTGTTAAAGAATTTTTTTACCCATTCATATCAATCCATGTATGTCATGCGTTCTTTTTCCTAGATTGATCCAGGAAAAAGAATGGATTGTTTGTTAAGTGATAATGAAATATAATCTGGACTGTAATTCAGTCACCTTTTAAGGAAGTCTGGACATCCTGCTAAATAAGTTAAAACTTAAAAGGTTTAGAGAAGAAACTGTCTTGATATTGACATATAATCTAGACTATAATTTGGTTATCTTTAAAGAAACCTGTCTTGAATCTTTGAGCATTTAAATTCTCAACTGTGTAGTATTCTTGTAGCATGCTTAACTACTCTCAAGGTATTTAATTCAAAATTTTAGAGGCTTTTCAATGCCACTGACCAATAAATTTTACTAGTTTTTTCTTTTTTTCATGTTTTCTCACTTTAGGTTATCTTTTAATCAGTTTTGGGAAATTATCAATTTAGTCTTTTGCCTCCTTAAATTCATATCTTCCTAAGAAAGGTCTTATTTATCAAAGTATTTTCCTGTTATTAAAATTTTCATGCCAAAATATTAATGTTCATCTTCAAGGTTTATTTTATTGATGGGTGTAACTTCTTTGATGTTAATGGATTTCCATCCCTGATTTGCTTGATTTTAGGTAGAAAAGAAAAGGTTGTTTCATGTTTTCCTCAAGCAGTTTCTGACGGTATTCAAGAACTGGGAGCCTGTTAATGGTGGCCAGTTGCTAGAAGCTGCTTCAACAACTGTTCAACCTGCAGAGTATTCTACAAATGTTAATGATATAGTTGTTGGCTGCTCTGCTGGGCATCCTGCTGAAATCATTTTGACTTTGACTGAAGAGATCGGGCAATTAACCACTTTGGTATCTGAGTGTAAGTTGATTTATATTTTCTGTTGGAGTTGCTTTTATTTGGGCCGACTATTTTTGTTTATAGGAAGGACTTTTAACTTTTAAGATGATATATGGAAAAAGACAAAAATTGGAAAATTGAAAAATAAAGGGAAACAAGACTCCTGTGATTCTAAAATATTTGTCTTTTATGCAAAATGATAAAAATATAATTAACTAATTACATTTAAAAAGCATTAAAAATTTCATATGCAATTTAAGCTTTGTTTTGAACTAGTCCAAGTTGAAGTCTTATTTTTTTTATATGATAATTCATTACAATTTTTTAACTTGGTAATTTTATTGGATGTATCATCTCTTGTAATTGATAAAACTCCTCTTTATGGTACTCCCTGTTATTGTCACTACGTCATTTATAGGATTCTGGAAATCATTTAGTGAATTGTTTTGAGAAGCAAAATTAGTCAGAGAGCATTGTTTCTGGTAATTATTATAGTTAGAGATGGTAATATGCTGTCACTTAATTCTTCCTATTTTTTATGAGTCTCTATTCGTATGTATAGATTGATTGAATATTTACTATAAATATATCTAATATGTTTTTTATGTGCTTTATTTCCTTTATTGTGAATCCAGTAAACACTAGTGTGGGACGCACAGGAACCGATCTTCCAGCAGTTTCCACAAGCTTCGCTTCTGAAGGATTACCTATTTTGGATGCTTTAAAAATTATTACTTGTTCGTTGCATAATCGCAGAGTTTTTGGTTATTATGGTGGGATTCAGAAACTTACAGCATTAATGAAAGGTATGATTAATATTATCGATGTCTATATTGTTATTTAAGATGCTTGCTGTTTTTGTTTCTGGTTTACTGATACTGAAATTCAGTATGTGAATATGTGATTGGAGGTGGGATGCGTTTTATAGTATCCAAATTTGTGGTGATGTAGCTAGTTTATAAAACTTCTTCATCAGGTCTTGAATTGTTTTGAGGCTTAAATGCAATTATTTAAGATTTCTTTCTTCAATTAGGTAACTGCAGTAGTTACGGATTCTTTAATTTGATTCTACTTGTATGTTCATTTTTCCCATTAATTCTGATACGAACTTGTCATTTCATTTGTAGTTATGATTAAATTTTACATGGCTTACATGGAAGTCTGTGAATTTTATTGCTGAATTACAATTTCATTTTTATCTCAGGGGCGGTTATCCAACTTAAAACAATGGTTGGTGTACTTTCGGCCGATGAAAGTTTTTTTAATTTGATAGCAGAGAAAACGGGGTTCTTGCAGCGAGTACTTGTATATGTGGTGTCAATCATTTGTAGCTTTATTGATTTAAATTCAAATGTATATGAGAAAGTTCAGATGTACGGTAGTACCGAAGATTTTTCTGTAATTGGTGCTTCGTCTTCAATTGACCCCTCTAATAGTTTAAAAGGTTCTTTTTCTGAAACAAGGCTACATTGGCATCAGAAGGCAGTTGTCTCAGTGATGGAAGCTGGTGGCCTTAATTGGTTAGTAGGTAAGGTAGGCATTTTTGTTTACCATTATACTTAACTTGTTGATAAATGATCCACTTGCTATCACCACAATATGCCTTTTGTTTGATAAGTGAAAAGCAACTGAAAGCAAAGATACCAAGAGGCTAGAATATGGTTATTTATGCTTATGGTGAAAAGTGAAAAGTTATAATCTTAAAATTGGTTACTGAGTTGTTACACTTCTTTATTATTCCTTATGATTCATTGGATTGTTCCTTCTCAATGCTTACATGTTCAAGATTGATTTCTTTTGAGTGCTTTTTGTTATGCCTGCCGCACTGATCTTCTCTCCCTCTTGCTCTTATTAGCTTTTACCTTGCTAGCATTAATTATTTTTATTTGGTTTTAATCATTTTGTTTGCCTGTTGCAAGTTGCTTATGTTTAATAAGACATTCATTATTATAATTTGTCTCCTTGTATTCTTAATATTATAGTCAATCACTGGGCCATCCTAAATTAGCCTTTTACAATAT
Source organism: Adansonia rubrostipa (assembly GCA_038381775.1). Lineage (NCBI taxonomy): Eukaryota > Viridiplantae > Streptophyta > Magnoliopsida > Malvales > Malvaceae > Adansonia > Adansonia rubrostipa. The sequence continues at coordinate 7,500,155 of JBBYHM010000016.1, read as the reverse complement.
TGGGGTTGTATAAGACTAAATTGGGTTGGCATGTTTGGTTATATTGTTATCTCTCATTTTCTTCTTTCCAACGGACAGTGACTTGCGTACTTATGTTTTACTGCTTCTTGGCATTGGCTTCATCCCTAAACGTCAAGGAGTCTTAAATGGATGGCAGGATTTGGATGCCCTGGGGCATCGACCTGACATCATGAACGTAACTTAAGGGTGTTTTTAGTTTCAATGTTGAAACTAACTCATTATATTTGTGAATGTGTTTATTTGTATTTGATTTTTTTGTTCATTGAAGCTGCTTGTTTTTCAGAGTTGTTGCGCGTCATCAGAAGGTTGAATATGAAAGAACAGTGGACAGATATGTCACTTCAGTGCTTGACTTTGAGAACCCTCTGCTTTGCATTACGTGATAATCCACGTGGTCAAAATCATTTCAAAAGCATTGGGGGCCTTGAAGTTCTATTGGATGGACTTGCACTTCCATCAATTAATATGTTACTCCTAAAGAGTGCCCCACATGTTGATGGGCAAAGGTACTTTTTCTAATTTGTTTTGCAAATTCACATGTTTCTTGATATTATACCGAGTATTTTTTGAACTAGATATTATCTTCAGTGTGTTCGTTGAAAAACATTAGGTGCCATTTAGTTTGGTTGTTGTAAGAGGAAGATCTAGAACGTTTCTGATATTCATCTGGTCACCTTTTAAGTTTCCATCCACTTCATTTCCAGTCCACCTTGTTTCTCGGTCAATTGACTGTGTAACCAAGTTAAGCATATCATGTGATAATTTTTGTGGCTCAATTTCTGTTGTTTCCTGGCCCCCTCCCCTCCAATGTTTAGAACTTGAACCTTTTAGTTAATTTGTTTGCATGCACGCCATGTGAAGTTGTGTTCATATTGTATGAATAAGTTACTTACCAGAAATATTTTTCTTTATACTTGCTAAATCCTGTAGGTAGAGCCAAAGTAATGGCTAAGATAATCCATCCCTAGGCTGTTTTCCTTGAGTATTGGTTTTGACTATGTGATCGCTTTTTCTTCAAGTTGTTGAAGAACTTCTATGAAGTGCAAAAAAGAACTGGGATTAGCTTAGTTGGCTTGTTTAATTAATGCCTTCGTTCGAGAAGCTCTCTGTTTCATATGATTTCATATTATCCAAATCGGTTTAGTGTTGCTAAACTTTGCTTTCTGTCTGGTAATAGCTGGGTAGGTTATCTTGATTTCTGGTAGGCTTATCTTGGGATCTTATAGCTTCTCTGCAAAGCCTATGCATAATGATCTTACAACGTTTTCCTATTGGTTCATTCCAGTTCCGAAGCCTTGATGTTCATTTTTTTTTTGTTGACTTGATTGTGTGAAGAAAATTAATTGTCTATGAATCTGAAGAGGAATCTTTTATTCCTTATTCTACTTTTTCTTGATCTTGTAATCTGGTGGTTAACTTCTATGCAGCGAGCAATATACCTTGCCGAAAATTTTCGAGCTCCATGTTCTTTCTTTGGAAGTCCTTAGGGAGGCTGTGTATCCTATATATACTTGTGTTCAGAATCTTGCATTCAGTTGCATTTTTTTGCAATTTAATGCTTTAATTGTTTGTTTGTGAAAATGAAATTTGTGAACCATGTATGCGAATTGAAATTATATTAATCTCCTGTAGATATAATTGTGTCTGAAATAAGTGAATTTCTGCTGTCATGCTGAACCTGTTGATATTCGGCTTAAGTTGCCTAGTCACATCATCTGCCTTTGACACTAAGGGCACTTTTACATTGGAAATATTGTCTTAAATTGCAGTCTGATTTTGTTTAGTGCAGCAATGTACAATGCATTATTTTTCTATCACTGTTCCCCGAATATTCAATAAGGTGGATCTTATTTATCAAATGAAATCAGTGAGAACAGGGGTCTTTTGTTTTGCATAATGTCGTCAGTTGTGCTTGAATATGTATTAATGACCTTAACAAGTGTTCAGTTTTGGGAATGTGAATAACTTACAGTTTCTATGTGAGAATGGAAGAGTTCATAAATTTGCAAATAGCTTTTGTTCACCTGCTTTCATGTTTCAAGAGTATAAGCAGTGGATGAAGGATTCAATTCTGCAGGATGGCACTCAGACATCCATTTTTGACTTAAAAAATGATTATAACACTGAAAGCTATTTGGCAGAGCCTTCTGCTCCTTTACCTGAGATGGCTTCTTGTCATCAACTTTGGAATGATTGTGTTGTCAAGTTGAGCAGAGTACTTTGCTCGTTCCTTCTTGCTCCAGAAGATGTTAAATTTCATCAGGGCCAAGCAACCTCTGGTCGGATTCCCATGTCAATTTCTTCAGTTTATGCTGAACTTTCAATCAAATGGGTCATGAGGGTTCTTCTTACAGTTTTCCCATGCATTAGGGCTTGTTCCAATCAAAATGAATTTCCAAACCATTTACGGTAAGGTTATTCTATTCCTTTCCGTTTCTATTGTAGTTGTGCCTTGAGGAAGTCTGCAAACTCCTGCAAGCTATGGGTCTGTTTCCCTTTAGCACTTTGTTCTCTTCTCCTCGTTTCTAACCTCTTTCCCCCCTTCCCTTTATTTTGTTTTCTGTAGGGTCTTCATCAGTACCTTGCAGCATTGTGTTCTTAATGCTTTCAGGAAGGTTCTCATTTCATCGGCTGCATTGCTTGAGGTGTTCCGCAAAGAGGGAATATGGGACCTTATCTTCTCTGAGAACTTTTTCTATTTTGGATCAGCTTCTGAGGAATTTTCTGAAGAGTTTACTCCACACCCTGAGGGCTTTTCAGAAAAACTTGACAAATATTTTGCTTCTGGGAGCAATGCTATTCAAATAAAATTTGGTGGGATTGAAATTATTCAGATAGAAGTGATTTCATTGGTGGAGTTAGCTGCAACTTCTAATGGGAGCGTCCATAACTTGGTATGTTCTTGTCACATCTGAGATGACCTTTGTGCAACAATTTATCTTCATTGTGATTCCTGCTTGAATAAATACTTTCTTAGCTAGTTAGTCTTGTCACATCTGAGATGACCTCTGTGAAACAGTTTATCTTCATTGTGATTCCTGCTTAAATAAATACTTTCTTAGCTAGTTAGTCTTGTCATAATGAGTTGCTCTCAATGTGGGAATAATGTAGATTTAAGGTTGACATTGACATAGGTGATTATCAAGGGTGAGAAAGGGCAAATCACAGGTGTTATGAGCGTTATCAGAAGTCTGGCACTGTGATGAAAGTATCTCTGAAAATTTTATAGTACTACCCTTGAACTTTTCATCCAGTGGTTGTTTATTCATATTTCTTGCGGAATTCATGAGGCTCCAACTTGGATAAAAAAATGCTGAAACCACAATGTTGGACATATCCAGCACAATGATAGTTCTGGAAATTTACCTTAATGTTTTCTGTTGAAATAAGAATTTTCTATATATGATGTTCTTCAATTCAGTGTCTTTAGCCTTTTTTCTTGCATACGCTGTTAATTTCCTTTACCTCTAATTGAAAGCACCGTGCTGATTGAAAATTCTGGGTTTCTTGTGTCTCCCATATTGGTAATTGCTTATCATATAAATAATTCAGCAGAGTTTGGTGATATGGAAAATAGAATCCTAATGTTTCTGGAGAATCTATAGCATAGGCATTTCATATTCTTAAATTAGAGGTATTGGCAAAGTTATAAATATTTATTTGATACCTTCATATGGTTTTGTATTAGTGGAATCATATGATAGTTTATGATGTTTATGTGTGTGTACATGTTTAATTTTCTTGATATATGTGCTTATATGTGTTATTCCTATGAATGTTCTAGTCGTTCTATGATTCTAGCAGTAATCTAAAAGGATTTGTTCTTGATTCAATTGTAAAGTTTTTGTTTTGTTTTTTTTTTTTTTGGTGCTTGTGACGTTGCTTGCTTTTCACTTTCTCCCCATGTTGTCACAGCCTGAATTGTCTGCTTTATTAGAGGCCCTTGAACAATCTGCTTGTAATCCTGAGAGTGCCATTGTTCTTGCAAAAAGTCTGCTTCGAATATTACAGCTTTCATCTGAGAAAACTATTGCTTCCTTTAAGACACTCAATGCAGTTTCCAGGGTTCTGAAAGTTGCTTGCATTCTAGCCCAAGAATCCAAAAGGTTGGGAAATATGAGCCCTGTGATTGATAATGATTATTTAGAAGGGTTTCAACGTCATGGTCACCAGAGACTTGATTCAAATGAAATGTCCCAAAGTTGGACTAAATGCATGGAAACATGCATGGAACTCTTTATGGAATTTTTCTCCATAGCAGATGATGCTAGAAGTTTGGTTTTGCATGATTCTACCTGCATTGATTGTTTGTTTGAATTGTTTTGGGAGGAAGGTTTGAGAAATCATGTTCTCAGATACATTCTTGACCTCATGAAGGTATGTTTTTTTGGTTCTATTTGAAAGCTTTTTGTGGTCTTTTTAAAAATTAGCTTGTTAAGTAGACCTCTTTTTTTTTTTTTTTGCCCCTTTCATTTCAGATTGCATCCCTATTTGAAGAAGATCGAAAAGCAGTGTTGTACGTGTGTTCAAAATATTTAGAAACCTTCACTCTTGTAAAGGAGCGTGAAAAATGCTTTGCCGAACTGTCTATTAATCTATTGCTGGGAATGATAGATGTACTCAAGACTGATCCAGTGGTAGGTTATCTATACTGCTCACTTTGACTTGCCCTTCTCTAAAGTTTGTTTCTTTGGCAACTTGGCCATTGAGTTTTATATAAGTGTTTTAAATGTTTGATGCTTAATCAGTATTACCAGTACTTATTTCGAGATGGAGAATGCTTTTTGCATGTTGTCTCTTTACTAAATGGCAATCTTGACGAGGCAAATGGAGAGAGGTTGGTTTTGGTTGTTTTACAAACTCTTACTTGTCTGCTTGCAAGGAATGATGCCTCAAAGGTAATTTTCATTCCTTTTTTCTTTATTCCATGCTCATTAGTTTTTTGGAATAGTTGAATGCTTTATCAATGTTTATCCGGAAGAGTGCAAACAAGTGGTCCTTTTTAGTGAAGGATTTGCTCTAGTATTAGTTTACGTCTTTATTGCAGCTTTTAGCATGGCTGCCATCATTTTTTTATCTCCTAATACATGAGAACACTGAAAAACTTTGTAGCTGGTATGACTTTGCCTAAAATGTAGTTTAACGTTCAACAGCGTGCTTTTTTATCTCAGGAATGCAAAGCCCACTTTGCTTTAATGCGGTATTATTCTCTTGTTTAATATTTGTGCTCAATTTTTATTGTGGAATTGATATGGATTGATGCATTTGGATTTCTTCAGATTTAGTTGTCTGTGCTTGTTTGTACTTGTTTGTGCTTGTCTGTGCTTTGGTGGTAAATTGAGTTTAATTTTTTATGTTTATGGTGTTTAGATTTTTTTAATCACATTTGTTCGGGTCGTTTTAGGGAATTGGTTGCTTCTGTCATGCTTTTAAATCACACCAATCTAAAATTAGGTTGATGTTTCCTTTATTATTGCAGTTCTAAGAATTTTATTGGGTCTTGGTTATTATTCTTTTCTTGTTCTCATAATTTTGTGATTTTTTAAATTCAATAATTAATTATACAGGCAGCATTTAGAGCTCTTGTTGGCAAGGGTTATCAGACATTGCAAAGTTTGCTTTTAGACTTCTGTCAATGGCATCCAAGTGAAGCACTTTTAAGTGCACTTCTTGATATGCTTGTTGATGGAAAGTTTGAAACAAATGGGAGCCCTCATATAAAGGTAATTTAATCTCCTGAAAAATCTCTTTGATCACTGTCACATACTTGCTGTCTGGTCATGTGAACTGATTCATGATCTCTTGTCATTTTCTTCATTATATTCAGTTTGTCAATTTGTTGTCCCTGAATTGGTTTTTTTCTTGTTCTATTTTGATTCAGAATGAGGATGTGATTATCCTGTATTTGAGTATTCTTCAGAAGGTTAGTAATTCGTTTTCTTGGTTGGTTCTACACTATTTGATGATACTATCTTTCTCCAGAATCTGCAATAGCTGATTCTTACACTTAGCCATTTGAATATTGACGTCATTACTTGCTATTTTTGTGATTGGCCAGAGCAGTGACTCTTTGCGGCATTATGGTCTCAGTTTGTTTCAGCAGCTGCTTAAGGATTCCCTTTCCAATCGAGCTTCATGTGTTGCGGCAGGAATGCTTAATTTTCTTCTTGATTGGTTTGTCCAAGAAGGTGATGACAGTGTCATTTTGAAAATTGCACAACTGATTCAGGTTATTGGTGGCCATAGCATATCTGGGAAGGATATTCGCAAGATCTTCGCTCTCCTTCGAAGTGAGAAAGTGGGGACTCAACAGCAGTACTGCTCATTATTATTGACCACTGTTTTGTCAATGCTAAAGGAGAAGGGACCAACTGCCTTCTTTGATCTCAACGGGGATGATTCTGTAAGTCCTTTTGGGCTCTTGGGGAGAATGTTTCTGTTGATATTCATATTCATTTTAGTTGAACCTGTTGCATTCAATTATTGTTATATGACTCTAATTAAAACCTGGTATTCATATTCCTACGTATTTTTGTGGCAGGGAATTATAATTAAAACACCCGTGCAATGGCCTCTCAACAAGGGTTTTTCTTTTTCATGTTGGCTTAGGGTGGAGAATTTCCCCAGGAATGGAACAATGGGCCTTTTCAAATTTCTGACTGAAAATGGAAGAGGGTGCTTAGCAGCAGTGGCAAAAGATAAGCTTATTTATAAGGTGAAACATATGTAATATGTTTGTGTCTAGGAAGTTTCTCCCAAAGCAACTCTTATTCCAACATTCATTGGATGTATATTCACCATTAAATAGAAAAGCAGTGCTTCCTTTTCCCCTCCTCCTCCCCCTCCCCCAAATACTCAAGACACACAAAAAACAACCTGTTTTTTTTTTTTACTCTCTTTGGCATTACTGCCAATTTCATGCACTTATTGATATATTTCTCATGTCCTTCACAGTCTATCAATCTGAAACAACAGTGTCTTCAGATGCACGTTAACCTAGTCAGAAAGAAATGGCACTTTCTTTGTATTACTCATACCATTGGAAGAGCCTTTTCTGGAGGTAGCCTATTGAGATGTTATCTTGATGGTGAGCTTGTATCCTCTGAAAGATGCAGGTATCATGCCACCTTTAAACATTCATTTTGCATTTTACTTTTTATTATTAAAAACTTTTCAGGAGTGATATATTTTCCACAGCGTAGTCACCCTTCTGACCCTCATTAATTGATATCTCAGATATGCAAAAGTCAATGAATTATTGACTAGCTGCTTCATTGGTACAAAAATTATCTTGCCTCCAAATGAAGATGATCCTCCAGAGTTCTTCAAGGATTCATTTCCTTTTCTTGGTCAGATTGGTCCAATTTATTTGTTTGGTGATGCCATTTCTTCTGAGCAAGTCAAGGCTGTGCATTCCCTTGGACCAAGCTATATGTATTCCTTTCTTGATAGTGAAGCTACAGCATTTGGTGATAACCCATTGCCTAGTGGAATTCTTGACACAAAAGACGGCCTTGGATCCAAAATTGTATTTGGACTCAATGCACAGGTTCTTTCCCTCCCTTTCAGGGAAAAAGATGCACACAAGCACACACATCCCTGTCTTAAAGGTAATTACGCCTTTTTGTCTAGCTGAACCCTAGATGTTGATTCCTATTTTCAGGCAAGTGATGGCAAGACATTATTTAATGTCTCACCGTTATTGGATCATGTAATGGATAAGAATTTGTTCGAAGCAACTATAATGGTTGGTACACAGTTATGCTCTAGACGCTTACTCCAAGAGATAATTTACTGTGTCGGAGGCATATCTGTGTTTTTCCCACTTATCACTCAGTCTGATAGATATGAGAGTGGAGTTTTGGAAAGTACACTGCTCTTTCCAGTTGCAAAAGAGCGTCTGACCGCTGAAGTTATTGAGCTTATTGCTTCGGTGTTAGATGAGAATTTAGCAAATCAGCAACAAATGCATCTTCTTTCTGGATTTTCAGTACTGGGATTTTTATTGCAATCAGTCCCACCGCAGCAACTCAATATGGAAACACTGTCTGCATTGAAGAATTTGTTCAATGTTGTATCAACCTCTGGTATGTACGATGAACCATATCAAGTTGTATTTCTGTACCAACTATTCATATTCATATGCTCACCTAAATTTTCTTTTTAACTTTTGTAGTTATTTTGTACCCATTTAAGAATATATCTCATTTCTTTTGATTTTTGTGTTTATTCTTTAGGTTTGGCAGAGCCGCTCATGAAAGAAGCCATGTCTGCCATTTTTCTTAATCCCCTTATCTGGCTGTACACAGTTTACAATGTGCAACGTGAGCTGTACATGTTTCTTGTTGAGCAATTTGATAATGATCCTAGGCTGCTTAAAAGTTTGTGCCAGCTCCCACGTGTTATTGACATAATACGGCAGTGTTATTGGGATAATGTGAAATCTCGATTTGCCATTGGAGGCCAACCACTTTTACATCCTATTACTAAACAAGTTATTGGAGAAAGACCTGGTAGAGAAGAAATACATAAAATTCGTCTTTTGTTGTTAAGTCTTGGCGAAATGAGCCTCAGGTATGTATTCTCAACTGGGTGAGGGCATCTGATGTTGCCAGATTTACAGTATTTTATCAGCTATTTCATTTTTAATTGTCATATGTAGCACTTTATATTTAGTTTTCTTAACAAAACTATTGCATTTTGTATGCAGACAACACATTGCACCAGCAGATATAAAAGCACTTGTAGCTTTTTTTGAAACAAGTCTTGATATGACATGCATTGAGGATGTTTTACTTATGGCTATACGTGCTGTTTCTCAAAAACCTTTGCTTGTATCCTTCCTCGAACAAGTAAATCTGTTAGGTGGCTGTCACATTTTTGTCAATCTCCTAAAGAGGTATGTTTTCTGCACCAAGAGTTAAATGTGGAAACTTTTGGCACGAGAGACAACAGTCACCTTTGTTTCATTGAAGAATGATTTCTTGCTTTTTTTTCTTTCAATGGGTTCTTTTGTTTTATATTCCTTTTATGTTAATCTCCATATAATGTATTATTTTTACCGTTATGCCTTTTTACTAAGGGTGGGTTTTCTTAATATTGACAGCCTTTTTGGCCTACTGTGACTCTCTCTCTGAGGAGAAATGTCAAGATAAATTGTCCTTTGGATTTTTTTTTTGGGGGGGGTGGGGAGGAGGCGATGGGGTGAGTGATGCTGTGGTCTATCCTTGCTCGGTGTTTCACTATTGTTGTTAAATAAGTTTTTTTTCTTTTTAAAGAAAAGATGAATAATTTTGTTGAATCCTTGAAAATTTTCTCTAGAATCTTCGGATTGAGTTCACTTCTTTTAAATTTTAAAACCTCATGTTCTCTTTAATATATGTTTCTATTTTTCCACTGGTCTGGTATGATGATGTGTACTGGAATTTGGTTAGAAAACTTTTTAACCATTTTTTATTGCTCCGAGTGCTTATTTAGAAGATTATGCAGTTGCAGGAAAATGTTCAAGTTTCTGAACCAAGTGCATGCTTAAGTATTTTTTACTCCATTAGTTAGCTTATGGTTTTCATAAATTAATGTGTTTTCTTTCCTCTGAATAGGTTGAATTCCTTTGACTCTAGTTGATAAAGTGATCTGTTTTAAATCAATGGTTAAGAGTGAATGTCCCTTTAGTCACCCTGTGGTTGGTTTTGTGTAGGGAATATGAGTCCATCAGATTGCTTGGCTTGCAGTTTCTTGGAAGACTCCTGGTTGGCTTGCCATCAGAGAAAAAGGGGCCAAGATTTTTTAATCTTGCTGTCGGAAGATCAAAATCTCTTCCAGAAAACAGCAAGAGAATCAACTCAAGGATGCAACTACTCTTCTCAGCTATATCTGACAGGTTGTTTAACTTTCCACTGACAGATAATTTGCGTGCAACCTTGTTCGATGTTCTTCTAGGTGGTGCTAGCCCCAGACAGGTGATCAACCAATCATGGATTTTCCCTCCTTTTTCTGTTAGTTTATTATGCTTTAACTAGTCTTTCTACTATTTTCTTTATTGTCTGTGGTCATGGTAATTCTCTGATAATTTTCCACGTTACCTGTCTCTTGAAAATGTTTGTTTACAGGTGTTACAGAAAAACAGTCTGGTTGACAAGCAGAGGGGCAGAGGAAATAATTCTCACTTTCTCCTTCCTCAGAGCTTGCTTTTGATTTTCAAATTCCTATCCAGCTGTGAAGAAGCATCTGCAAGAATGAAAATAATTAGTGATCTGCTTGAACTTCTTGATTCAAATCCTCTGAATATAGAAGCGTTAATGGTACTGTATACAATTAATTCTTTATATGATATATATGCTGTGTAAGCTTGTAAAAGGACTATCTAATTGTTCAAATTTTATGATTAGGAATATGGTTGGAACGCTTGGTTAACAGCTTCTGTGAAACTTGACGTGGTAAAAAACTATTCGTCTGATTCAAGATATCAAGGTGACTATGAGATAAATGAGAAAACTCTTGTGATGAGGGTATTTTCAGTTGTTCTTTGTCACTATATACAGTTTATAAAAGGTGGCTGGCAACAATTAGAGGAGACTGTGAATTTTCTACTTCTGCACTGTGAGCAGGTATGTCAATTTCTTTTTTTAATTTCTTAAAATTGTTTGCTTAATCTACTCTGTTTTTGAGAATTTTTTTAGCTCATTGATGGATAAATTACTTTAATTTCTTTTCCTTGGTAGGTTGGCATACCATGCCGATGCATGCTTTGTGACATATATGACAGCTTGATTCAAAGGCTGGTAGATTTATCTGCTGAGGAGAATATTTTTAGTTCACAGCCTTGTCGAGACAACACATTATATTTTCTGCGCCTGTTGGATGAGATGCTTATCTCTGAAATTGGCAATAAACTTCCGGTACCAACTTCCTTGAGAATGTGACTCGACTATGTTTATTCTGGGTTTACCTGCCCTGCTAGGAAATGGTTTCTTCATATATCTCATCGCCTCAAAATCCGTAACATATCTACCTAAATATGTGCATCCACATATGAGAGGAGGAAGATTATGATAGATGATGGGGAAGAGAAGGCACACGTGGTCCTAAAGCTTTCTCATTTGATTTTCTCTATACATGTCTTGAAAGAACAAAGTGAAAGTCAATTGATTGAAATTGTAGTTCTTTTACTTTATTTGAAATTGGAGCATTCAAATGAGAATTTAGAAATAATTATCCTTCCATGAAAAACTAATCAACACTTGTCTTTGTGCATTCTCACTCCAATAAACAAACATATTACAACATTCAAGTATTTACTATGACTTTGCTTGCCGTTTTCTACTTATTTAGCTTGTTATTCCAAACTTAAGAATGATATTAATTTGTTAACTCCGTTTCTTACAGTTTCCAGCTAGTAGCTCCGAGTATCTGAATTTGTTAGAGGTAGAAAGCCAGAAAGATTATACCACTGTGTTGCATGAGCTCTTGCATGGAGAATTTGATGACAGAGTATCTGGGTACTGCTGCTTGATTTTCACTCATTATCTCTGAAACTTTACGTCCATTATTATGTGTTTGTGCCTTAATTGGTCCATTATTATGTGTTTCTGCCTTAATTGGGATGAAATCTATTTAGGCTGTTGAGATTCAATGATTTCTTCCATCTGTTGTCAAATACTAATCTGTTTGTCTAGTCACTGCATTGTGGTTTTGCTTTGATTTTGTATGACATTCGCTGGTTTCTTTAATCCTTTTTTAAACTTTTTTAAGCGACTAGATCACTTGCAAAATTAGAGTTAATTGGCTGTTCTACTCTTTTCCCCCTTTCCCTTATTTTCATAAATCCTCTTTGGAATTGTTCTTTTATTTTTTATTTTTTTGCTTTTGCCAAAAAAAAAAAATTTATTATTATTATTCTTTTACATCAGCATAATGAACCTCATTAATATGGCATGAGTACCGATTTTCAGTTGAAAAAGTTTTATCCCTTGTTTTCTACATGAGGTAAGATTCTGCACTGTTATCCTTATATAAAATCGACCATTATGGGAATATCTATTGATATGATTAGGAGAATTAGAAGCAAGTGTTGACTTAATACAATTTTAAAAAGTTTAGTATAAACTTAGAATTTTCTTGTGATGATTTAGGTGCCAGCATTTAGCATTTTGTTCTTTTATGAAACAGCATAAGGAATATCAAGTTGGCTCGGATTTCATAAAAAATGGATATCTGTATTGAAGTTTAAAGTTCATGACTTCCTTGTGTACAATGTACTCTTCATTGGAAAAGTAGATGCTGCTTATTACCTCTGTACACCGTCCAAAATGGTGTTTGAAATATTGCACCGTTAATTTTGCTATGAGGTTTATAATTGAACACATCATGCGGACATTTATGAAGGCAGTATTCTGCTACCGTGTAAGATGTCCAGCAGAAAGTAACTTCATCTTTCCATGTTAATCTTTCCATTCTCAGAAATCTGCGGGCTTCCAGGCAGTCAATGACAAGTGAAGATGACATACCTAGTGATAAGTGGTGGAACTTATTTGACAATTTATGGGTTGGTATCAGTGAGATGAATGGAATGGGTCCAAGCAAGATGGGCCCTAGAAATTCAGCATCTGTCGGTCCATCTTTTGGCCAGAGAGCACGTGGCTTGGTGGAATCTCTTAATATTCCTGCTGCAGAAATGGCTGCTGTTGTATCTGGAGGCATTGGCAATGCATTGAGTGGAAAACCAAATAAAAATGTTGATAAAGCTATGGCTTTAAGGGGGGAAAGGTGTCCAAGAATTGTATTTCGACTTTTAATCCTATATCTCTGCAGATCTTCCCTAGAAAGAGCATTGCGCTGCGTTCAACAGTTCATCTTACTTTTGCCTTCCTTTTTGGCCACTGATGATGAGCAAAATAGGAGTCGACTGCAACTCTTCATCTGGTATTATCGTTTATCTTTTGCCCAAGTTTCCAGATTCTGTGTGTCATGCATCTAGTTATCTTGAGTTTTAAGGAAAGATATGGATTAGTGCTTTCCATTGCCTTATGCTTCTTCCATGAAGCGTGACAATAAAATAACATGGTGCTCAGGTCTTTGCTTCTCGTACGATCCCGGTATGGAATGTTAGATGATGGTGCTCGTTTTGATGTAATAGCACATGTGATTCGAGAAACTGTCAACTGTGGAAAGTCAATGCTTGCTACTGACATGGTTGGTAGGGATGAGTCATTCGATTCAAGCAGCCACTCAAAAGAAGCAGGCTCCATTTACAATCTAATTCAGAAGGATCGAGTGCTTTCTGCGGTCTGTTCTGAAACTCAGTATCATCTTTTGTCTTCATTAAAATTTGTTTTTTTCGCTATTTTAGTTAGATGGATCTTTCATGTTATATTTATTATATTTCAAATGGTGGACAATATCTTGGAATCAAGATGTTCCAGGAATGTTTTGCTATATTCTAAGAGTGACACCTATTATTCTTGTTTTCCAAATTTTTGTGTTGTTTATTTAGACTCTGCATGGCAACAACTAAATATAGAAACATGGTTCCAAGTTATATTTTGATTTTTCAACCCATGTGATAGTCTATCAAGTCTCACTTTAATGGAAGAACGAAAATGACATTGGAGATGATGTGATGTTCTACTTTGATGTTTACTCTTATGAAGTTTTTGCTTTTCTGAATTGAGAAAACTCTTTTGAGATATCTCCAAGGGTCAATGTGAATTAACCACATGATATATCGTATGTGCGTTGCATGTTTTATTGATGATGTCATTGTGTAAAGGTAGGCAATATAGTCCCAACACTGAATCTTGTGGCATCTTGTATGATTTTTTTTTATTCAATTGGCTTGCCATACTCTTTCTTTGCTTTCCCTTTTTCCCAGGTTATCCACCATTCAGTTCTCTAGTTTCTTGATTCAGGTCTCTGATGAGTCTAAGTATGTAAAAATGTTGGAATCCGACCGTATCAGACAGTTGCAGGAGCTTCGTGCTAAGTTGGTTGAAACTTCCTCTTTAGAAATTCATAACCAGACGGCATTTGAAGATGAGATACAAAGTAGCTTACACTGTATTATTGCTTCAGATGAGAGTAGAAGGGCTGCATTCCTGCTTGCCCATGAGGAGGAGCAGCAAAATGTTGCTGTATGTTAAAATTTTTTATGTTTTGGAATATGCTCTTTGTTTTGGTCCTTTTCTTAATAGGCTTATTGTCTTTGTTCTTTGGTTATTCTCCCTTTGATTAATAATGTTGAATCTTGTACTCGTGTGTGAAAATAATAAATTTTGCTCTAACAGGCAAAATGGATGCACATGTTTCGCACTTTAATCGATGAAAGGGGTCCATGGTCTGCCAATCCTTTTCCAAATGGTTCTGTGATACATTGGAAACTTGACAAGACGGAAGATACATGGCGGCGTAGGCCAAAGTTAAGACGAAATTATCATTTTGATGAAAAGCTGTGTCATGCTCCTTCCACTTCCCCTAGTAATGAGACTTCTCTTCCCAGTAGTGAGAGCAAATCTAGTTTTGTGGGGCACATTCCTGAGCAAATGAAGCAGTTTTTGCTGAAAGGTGTACGCAGAATAACCGATGAGGGGAGCTCAGAACCTTGTGAGAGTGGTGCTGAACCAAGTGGACAGTTAGTTATTACTGAGGATCCTTCAGACAGTCAGAGCATGGAAGTAGCTAAAAGCAGCAGTGATCAGATGGATATCGTACAAGATAGAAAAGAGTTGTCGTCACCTCCAGAAACGGAAACTAGTGAGGTACATCTTATCAGTGGGATAAGAACAGTCAAACTGTGTTTTTTCTCGTTTAAACATCTAGAGTTCATTGTTAATTTGTGGTTTTATGTTGCAGGTTCTTATGTCACTTCCATGTGTGCTTGTGACACCAAAAAGAAAATTGGCAGGTCAGTTGGCGGTCATGAAAGATGTCTTGCATTTCTTTGGTGAATTTATAGTTGAAGGTACTGGAGGTTCTTCAGTTTTCAACAAATTAAAGGCATCAGGCTATTCCGAGTCAGTGAGGGCTGATCAAAAGCCAAAGTCTTTTAAGTGGTCCATTTATCTTGATACAAATTCCGAGAAGGGGACTTCTGAAAATGTAGAGGCAGAAAATTTGCATAAAGAACAATTAAAAAATGTAAAGCGTCATCGGAGATGGAGTATTGTCAAGGTAGGGAATCATTAGTTGTTTTTTTTGCTTGTATCTCTTAACTCAAAATTGATTTCTTCTTGTTTACTTTGCCGGTCATAGATAAAAGCTGTTCATTGGACTCGGTATTTGCTTAGATACACTGCTGTTGAGATTTTCTTCAGTGATTCGATTGCTCCCATATTTATAAACTTCGCATCACAGAAGGATGCGAAAGAGGTTGGAACCCTGATAGTCTCTGTCAGAAATGAGCTGTTCTTTCCAAGGGGAAATAGTAGGGACAGGAGTGACATTATTTCATTTGTTGATAGACGCGTGGCACTGGAAATGGCAGAAACTGCTAGGGAGAGATGGAGGAGAAGGGATATAACGAACTTCGAGTATCTGATGATTCTCAACACACTTGCAGGAAGATCATATAATGATTTGACGCAGTATCCCGTCTTTCCTTGGATTTTGGCTGATTACTCATCTGAGGTTCTTGATTTTAACAAGTCATCAACTTTTCGGGATCTCTCCAAGCCTGTTGGAGCGCTGGATCCAAAAAGGTTTGAGGTACGTTTATTTTTTTTGCTTTGTTTAATGAATGACATACTTAATACTGATTCCTTGAGACCACCTTTTTTTTTTTTTTTTTGCCTTCTTTTCTTTCTAAATATGTCAATATTATGCTTCATGATTCAGGTGTTTGAAGACAGGTACCGAAACTTCTGTGATCCTGATATACCCAGGTAATCTTCAATCCTAGTTTCAGGACATTAAGTAGTTCTTTCCTATAGAGTTTGCGTTAATCAATTTGTCTAATGTGCTGCTGTGCTTCTACTTCGTAGTGCAGTTTCTATTATGGGTCTCATTACTCAAGCATGGGGATTGTGCTTTATTACCTACTTCGTTTAGAACCTTTCACGTCGCTTCACCGTAATTTACAGGTATCTTTTTCATGACATCATGAATTTATGTATCGTGTTTTGCATGTTATTTAAATGCCCTACCTTGTCTGATAATGCTATATGATTTAAAAGGAAAAAAAAATAATCTGGTGATATTACTGTTTCTTTGGTGCAATGATGTTCAGCTGATAACCTTTGGTAAAACAGTTCTGAAAGCACTTCTTTGGGCGTGATCTTTGCAAAATGCACATTTTTGGACTGGTGGTAGCAAGTGGCAAAAATTTTCTTTTATTTACTCTTCCATATGGAGGAAAGCTGAATACACTGAAATTGTCAATACTTTGAAGTGGTTATTTGGGAAAACAGAGTCTATCAATGTGGTAGTCTCCTATGTATTTATATTGGAACCTTGTACTCCTTAACCTAAATTCATACAGTTGGAAATTCCATCATCTTAGGTCCTCCCCCCATCCCCCCCAAAAAATATATATGTATAGCAATAGATATTAGCATTTAGTTTTTCAAGGGCATGATAAATGCTAGAGTTATGTGTGATATTAAGCTATTAATTAATAATTTTGCATAACGTTCTACCAAAAAAAAAGAAGGCCATAAAGGTCATTGCAGTACTTATACAAAGTCTGATAAGGTTGTATAAGTCTGAATGCATTAAGGCTAAAATAACAAAAAAGCCCTCGAACTTTTTCACTTTACCCAATTAAGCCCCTATACTTTTATTGCATCCAAATAGGCCCTTAAACTATAATTTGCATCCAAATAAACCCTTAACCTTTAATTTGTACCCAAAGAAGCCCTCAAACTTTAATTATACCTAAATAATCCCTTAAAATAAATCAAAGATGAGGGCTGATTTGGGTACGATAAAACTATATGGGCTTAGTTGCGTAAAGTGATATATTTTAGGGGGCTTTTTTAGTATTTTAGCCATGCATTAAATGTGGTTCAAATCTGGACTTATGAATCATATTCCTTTCTCATTCAATATTTCCTGTATGCGATGCGGTTTTCTTTCCTTGTTTATCACTTAATAGGTGTGTCAATTCGTATGTACATGCTCCACTAATTTATCATTTTTCATCAGGGTGGTAAATTTGACCATGCGGATCGTCTTTTTCAAAGTGTTGAGAGCACATATAGGAATTGCCTTTCTAATACAAGTGATGTGAAGGAGTTGATTCCTGAGTTCTATTACATGCCTGAGTTTCTTATCAATTCGAACTCTTATCATCTTGGGGTGAAACAAGATGGTGAACCCATAAATGATGTTTCTCTCCCTCCCTGGGCTAAGGTATGTGAATTCCCCTTGGATATCATGTTTCAGAAATTATCTAGGGACAATTTGGTTTCTCAATAGGTTGTTTCAGCTTCAAGAGCTTTAGAGTTCATGGTTGTTCTCATTGTATATATTAATGGGACCCTACTTAAGAAACTGCTTGGTTAATCTGAGAACTATTTGGTAGTCAGAAAGATTATTTGATTAACTTAAGAGTCATAAGTATGATGGTTGTGCTACAAGGGTGAATGTCTCTAAATTCTGTGAAGGTGATAGAGACTTCTGTAACCAATTTCTAACAGTTTAGATTTATTATGTTCCACACGCATTTTTTTAATAGTTCTTATCATATCAGATTCGTTAATATCCTCCATTAGGCTTCGGATTCTAACCGTGTAGCCACATGGTTATATTGTTCGTACAGGGCCTGCCATAAAAGTAACAATTATCAAGACTCTAATTCAATTCTGGATAACCAGTAATGAAATATGTTTCTATTGTTTGAGATTCTGATAAAACTATAGATGAGATGTTATATTTGGAAAAAAAAGAAAATTGTTGAACCCCTCTACTTATGTACATGATTATATATTAGGTTTAGGTGTATGTGGTGGTTATACTTTGGAGTGAAAAGCCACATAAGCGGATAAACAGAACAAGCATCTTTTTTTCCCTATCTAATAGGAAACAGTTTATTTTATAATTTTTCTTGATATGATAATGGAGATGTGTAGCCTAACAATGATTATGAGTAAGATGGGTAATTGTCAAATCTTACAGTGAGAGGTTTTTTTACAAAGAATTTCAGCAGGATAGATAAAGACCATTGGAAAAGGAAGAGAAAAGAAAACCTTGCATCGTTTGATGCAGAATAATACGGAAACAAATGAATGAAAATCTTCGGGGGACTGCAACATGAATTAATCTGTAACCCTACAAAGTTGAATGTCTTATCACAACAGGGTGTGGAAAAAAGAGCAGATGATGGTGGGAAAACAATATGCTTCAGTTTTTTTACAGTAACAATGAGATGAGGGGTGAACTTTTAGGAGTTAAGCTCCTTTATTTGTATGAGACTTTGTGAACTAGACTTGCTTTACACTTTTAAGATTTCTTTAGTAACTTTGACCGCAGTATATTTCCTTGTATACTTTTTTTTAAGAATTGCTTCCCTAGAAGTTAAGCTCCCATTGAGTCCTTGATTTGCTGAGCTGAAGAATCCTTGTTAATTTGAGTTGAAATTGTATTTTACTAAACATTTAGTTTAAATCCTAAATGTCCTGCTGAAGAACTTATTTCCGCTTGTCTTTTTGTAGGGTTCACCTGAATTGTTCATAAGTAAAAATAGAGAGGCCCTTGAAAGTGAGTATGTTAGCTCAAATCTCCATCACTGGATTGATTTGGTATTTGGTTACAAGCAGCGTGGAAAACCAGCAGTGGAGGTATACTGTGGAAAGGACGTCTTTCAACACCCAAATATTTGATTTTTTTTTTTTTTTAATTTTCTTCCTCCAAACTGATCTCATTTAAAATAAAACTGTGTTGCAGGCTGCAAATGTCTTCTATTATTTAACTTATGAAGGTGCTGTTGATCTGGACACTATGGATGATGAGCTGCAGAGATCAGCAATTGAAGATCAAATTGCGAATTTTGGTCAGACACCAATCCAGATTTTCCGTAAAAGACACCCAAGAAGAGGGCCTCCAATTCCTATTGCGCATCCTTTGTATTTTGCACCTGCTTCTATTACTTTGACATCTGTTCTTTCTTGTCTGAGTTATCCACCATCAGCTGTTTTGTATGTTGGATTAGTGGACTCGAACATTGTTATTGTGAACCAGGGTCTTACTTTATCTGTTAAGATGTGGTTGACAACCCAACTTCAATCTGGCGGAAATTTCACCTTCTCAGGTTCTCAGGTTAGTTCGTAGTTAGATTGTTCTTTTCTTTATTAAATTAAATCATTCGGATGTCTTCAAATTCCTTTAGTTGTATTTTTGTTTAAGCTAGTTTTCCTTGGTTGTTTTTTTGTTTAAGCTTGTTTTCAAACTTCGCAGGATCCTTTCTTTGGAGTTGGTTCTGATATTATTTCCCCTCGTAAAATTGGGAGTCCTCTGGCAGAAAATGTTGAACTTGGAGCACAATGCTTTGCGACAATGCAAATGCCGGCTGAGAACTTTTTAATCTCATGTGGCAATTGGGAAAGCAGCTTTCAAGTCATATCTTTGAATGATGGAAGAATGGTTCAGAGCATTCGACAGCACAAAGATGTTGTCAGCTGTGTTGCAGGTATTTTTCTTTTAAAGGAGTGCCCTAAATCTTCTGACAAAAGGAATGTAAAGCTGGATTCTGTTTTGTACAAAGCTCAGCTGGTATTCTTAGTCATTTGAAACCTTTTTTGAAATTTTTACCAGAGAACTCTTTAACGTCAGGCATATTGCATTTGTGGGATTATCTGTTGTGTAGATAATTTGATTTTGATGGTAGTGTAATTCAAAGGTTCAGATCCTGTTGATGCATAGAAGGAAAGAAAGAGAAACATACTTGCATGTAAAACGTAAATTATATCATTTTTTTTAGATGAAGATGATCTGTATCTGCTAAATATATATTTTTTTTCTTATGGATTGTTAGTTTGTGTTATAAGTGCTTCTCCACTCTTTGTTGTCTAACTGAGGATTGATAACCTACTGCAGTTTCAGCTGATGGAAGCATTGTTGCTACTGGAAGTTACGACACTACAGTCATGGTGTGGGAAGTTCTTCGTGGCAGAGTCCCAGAAAAGAGAGTTCGGAATATGCAGACAGAAGTTCCCCGTAAAGACTGTATCATTGCTGAAACTCCCTTCCATATTCTGTGCGGCCATGATGATATAATTACATGCTTGTTTGTTAGTATGGAGCTTGACATAATTATTAGTGGGTCTAAAGATGGAACTTGTGTTTTTCATACCTTGAGAAATGGAAGATACGTGAGATCTTTACTACATCCATCTGGCAGTGCATTGTCAAAACTTGTAGCTTCTCGGCATGGGCAGATTGTACTTTATTCTGATGATGATCTCAGTTTACACCTCTATTCTATTAATGGAAAACATCTTGCCTCTTCAGAATCCAACGGACGCCTCAACTGTGTTGAACTCAGTGGGTGTGGTGAGTTTTTGGTTTGTGCTGGTGACCAAGGACAGATTGTTGTTCGCTCTATGAACACACTTGAGGTTGTTCAAAGATATAACGGGGTAGGGAAGGTAATAACTTCCCTAACTGTAACTCCAGAAGAATGCTTCTTGGCCGGGACAAAAGATGGAAGCCTTCTTGTGTATTCAATAGAAAATCCTCAACTACGCAAAGCTAGCATTCCCCGGAATCCGAAATAAAGTTTCTTTAACATTCTAAGCTATGATTAAGGATGGGAATGACTGTTTTGACAATTGGGGGCTGATCGGTGACACTGATCTCAGGTATTCTGCTAACTAATGTTTATTTGTAGCCATTTCATTCATTCTAATGCAATTAAGTTAATTCGTTGCTAACTTTCATTCCTCAAAATAAACATTTTAAATATGTTTATAGCACCATGTTTTGCAAAGTATGCCTGATAGTAATCTATGTTCATATTAACACGATATATTTGTATGCATCCAAGAAATGGCATAAGAGAACTTAAGTGATTATTTTTATTGAAAATATATCTAGGAATTTTTAAAACATGTTGGAATGTGTTAAAGAGTTCGCTGCTTATCAGAATTGATTAGACATTGGCAATGGTGGCTGGGAGAGAAGGTGGGCGACTTCCCTGTTAGCTTAGTCTTTGCTTAGCAAAAGTCTAAAATCAAGGAAGAATTGAATGACATTTCTTCCAATCAGATTGGTACGTGTAAAACCCGGCCAACTTGGCTATATCTGTGAATTGCAAAGATGTTCAGCCGGATTTGCTTCATTCCTGCAAAAAAGTTCAGTGAGACCCTTGGAGTGCCAAATCTTAGCCAAAACAGGAAACTAAATTTTAAAAAAATAATAATAATTTCAGAATTTGAGCTCAATATTAACAGGAAACTTAACTTTATTTCAACAAATATTCGACATTTTTTGTGTTCTGTTTTCGTCATTCTCATTTGTTTTCCCTTTTTGACAGGAATGCATGTGAAAGTTGTATCCTTTCCTCCATTTCCAGATGTTGGGGCAATGTTTCAGCTATATATATTTAGCACATGAAGATGAAAAATACTGATTAATCTTTCAGCGCCATCCAAGCATTATATTATCCAACCTACAGGATTATTACCCTTCTGTACCAGCAAGAAATAGGAAGGGAGGTAAGAGCTGCAAGCTTTTAGAAACTCAATTTGTTTTTTTTTTTTTTATAAGGTCATTGCAAGGAACTGAGACAGAAATCGGTATATTAACATTTATATATGTAACAATATTCTCTGACTAGGTTAGGTTTCAATTCTTTTGTATAACCAATTTATTTTTCAGAATAGCAGTGTCAAAAGTCTCAACCCAAACTTTGTACACATAGGCTACAGTGCCTGATTCTAAAGATGAGGAATTTAAAAAGTCTGTTCTAAGATCAGCTTGGCAACATATTCAGGTGCTAATTTGCTTTGAATTTGATTTGACATTGGCTTAAATGTCACATGTTATTGATATCCTTGGGCATCTGATCTTCACTGGTTTCGAGGAAACGTTCCGGTTCTTCTTAAATAGTATACGCCCATTTTTGCGGGTATTATTGTTTTTTTTTTTGGTTTTTGTAAAGCTCATGTAAAAGATTGAACCAGTCGGATTCAAACTGACCCAAACTTTTAAAAGCAACATCACTCTCTTGAATTTAAGTCCGGACCGGACCTTGCTTGAGTGGTTGCTGCTGGTTACGAGTAACTGGTAGTTTGAGGGAATATTGGGAAGTTTTGGGGAGGGTTCTTCGGGTTGAAATGAAGGAGATTTCGTGACCCTTGAGAGCAAAGAACTTGGAGAGGTGAAGAAAGGGAAACGAAATGGGCCCATCGCAAGCCATGCAAAACATCACTACGTGCAGAACTCATGTTCTCTATTAAGTAAGAAGTTTGAGGAAGGCTTTGAACAAGCAATAGTACAAGGCACTTGAATTTTTATGCTATATATTTACACACACAGGCATTACAAAATTTTGGAACCAAAATGATTGGAGGCCTAAGAAACGTTAATGCTATATACGTGTGTATATATATATAAACTTTGCAAAATAATTGAGTAAACCTCCAAATCTCCAATCCCTAATAAAAACCCTTTTAACTCA